>CAJUXJ010001118.1:0-23674 GCA_910589775.1 Avena eriantha
AGGGAAGGTTATGTTTGATTATCTGCATACTAAGTATGATGATTCAGGGTTATCCCTGATAGAATGTATCGAATCTTGTGGTGAAAGTGTACCACCTCTAGAGAGTGTCAAACTATTTGAATACCCGCTCTCCGCGGTTATGGACAGTTGGATGGGCCATATTGTTTCGTTGTCATATGTTTTCTAAAACTTTGAAAAGATAATGAACCTTGACTTGACCACAACAGGTTGTGTTTTACAATACTTCCCAACTGAAGTGATTTTAGAGTTTCTTATCTTTCTTTGCGCAGGACTCAGTTTAGGTTTAAACTTACTGATTAGTTAAGCATAGAGTTAGCACTTTAACTTAGATGATACTAATTGTTAGTGGTAGTTTGCGATTATTAAGGAGTACTCATGGCTTTTGTCCTTGGCTATTATCATGGCCAGACTATGAAGAGACTATCAAGATGATGACCACACAGGACGACTATGATAACTAGGACTATCTACCTTCGTCAGCATTGGTTGTGCCACTGAAGATGGACCCCACCGCTACGCTATCTTTTATTGCCGATGCTTGTTGTATTAAGACTGGATCATGAGATCCCTATTTGTGAAAGAACCTATGTATGGTTGTAATGGATGATGTACTGTGATATCCAATCCGTATGTCTCCGCACAAAATGGGTAATCCTGGGATTGCGAGGTATGGCATAACGGGCTCTCTGGGATCTAAAAAATCTGGGTGTTGACACAATATCTCTGAAGTTATTAAGTTCCTACAAAAGCTTGCCAAAAGTCCTAATGCTAGTGCTATGAACATGGCCTTTACAAAACACATTACCGATGCTCTCATAAAGATTAAAGAGAAAAGATGAAACATAAAGCTTCTATTCCTATAAAACAAGAGATGGTTGGAACCCATCATTAATATGAAAGTGAATGACTTTTATTAAAGCTTTATGTTCTTGATAGTAGTGTTCTATTATGCCTAGAAGGATTTATGATATGTTTGATTTGCCTCCTCTTGAAGATTGTTATTTGAATGTCCCACTTGATGATAATGCTAAAAAGAAACTCATGGGGAGTCTTAATGATGTTCTTATTATGGTTAACAATGCCTATGTCCCCGTTGATTCTATGGTTTGGATGTTCAATACAATGCTTCTTGTCCTATTACTTTGGGAAGACCTTTCTTAGAACTGTTGGTGCCATCATTGAATGAAAGAAGGCACCATTAATATCAACTTCCACTCAAGAAAGGTATAGAACACTTCCCTAAAAAGAGAGAGATTTATTTTGATTCTCCTATGAAAACAAAATTTGGTCTTAATGCTCCTTCATTTGAGAACACTTGATTCTTTTTCTTTGCTTCTTATGCCTAACTTAAAGGCTTAAAGAAAAGTACTTATTGGGAGATAACCCAAAGTTTTAGATGAGTCTTGGAAGTTATTACCTCTATAATAACCTCTCCTTATCCTTTTTATTTGCTTTTTGGTGCCAAGAGTAACCTCTAATGAGAGTGAAGTAATGATTGGGAAAGTTGCTGTCCTGAAACAGATTTTTTGTTGCTTCACCGTAAAAATTCGTGAGAGAGCTATGTATGTCGGATTGCTCTATATTTTTTTGTGCTTCTCTGCCCCAGTTTCTTATCTAGATTTTAGTTCACCACTTTTTGGTTTGAGCAACAGAAGATCTTCAAAAAAATTCGTCTTTACCTGCTGGTCTGTTTTGACAGATTTCTGCCATTTTCTACATTTGCTTCTTGTTGGTTCCTTCTTGAGTTCTTTTAGGGAATTGAGCTTTTGAGGGAAGTGCTACAGTAGCTAGTGTTCTAATGGAAGTTTGTTTGGTGTTAGAACTGAACCTTAAGACTTATTTATCTTGAGTGCACTAATGTTGCTAATAAGATTGTGTGAAGTTTTGTATGAAGGAAAATTTTCAGTGTATGGAAGGAATGAGTAATGAGATGAAGGATGGACCAAAGCTCAAGCTTTGGGGATGCCACGCATGTCATCCCAACAAATATCCAAGAATTCAGTGTCAAAGCTTGGGGATGCCCAAGGCATCCCCTTCTTCATCAATAAAATCCCATGTTTCTTCCAAACGCTTCATTTTTATTGTTTCATGCACATTTGTGTTTTTCTTGAGCGTCCTCTTTTTTTCGTTTTCGTTTTCGTTTGCTTTGTTTGCTTAGTTTTCTGAATAAATTGGTTGGATACCCCTCTTTCATTCATTGGTTTTGCAAATAGTTTTGTTTGGTTTGGAAAAGAGTAGGAAAGTTCATGCTTATGTGGTAAAAGAGCTCGTTTTGACTGTGGCCTATGCTTTGTCATGCCATGCTTGATATTGTTTTGGCTTTATGCTTAGTATTCTTTGATGTATCATGACTTGTTATAAACATTGAGATTGCTTAATGTGCCTTGGATGAATCATGCTTGTTTTAGCATATTAAAGCATAGTATAGTGGTATTCTCCTTTGATGCTTTGTTTGGGTTGACTTGGCGCATGCTCCACCATGTTATGACTATCTCAAGTCCCATAGCCTTTATGATCCTTTAGTTTTTCAACTTGTAGTATCACGTTATGCTTTGATCAATGATGTTTTGTCGCTCTGCATGATTATGGCCATTATTGCTCTCTTAGTTTGTCGCTCCCAGTCTTTTGCTAGCCTCCACCACCAAGTATGAGTTCCACTCATGCATCCAACTCCCTAAACCAAGTTATTCCAAGAGTCCACCATACCTACCTATTAGCTTATGCTATTCCAAGTATATTCATGCTTTTGTTTACCTTCCAAATTAAACTTGTTATGAGAAAAAGTGATTAAAGCTCTCACGAACTTGATGGCACACTTTACTTTTCTTGCCCTTAATAACTTGAACCATTATGTATTCTATGTTGTATATTCTTGCACTTATTTGTTGGGAATTTAGCGGAACCATGCTTTCATGGGGAACGCTTTCAACATTGCACTTGGTACTTGTACCTAGTTGATATCATGCTCTTTTGTATATGGATGTCGTCGGTGTGAATGAAAGGGAGCTTGTAAGTCCATGGAGTTATGTATATGTGTTAGAGAAACGCCTGGGCGCCTGGTCTAATCCATGCTGACATCATGGAAACCTGCAGCGTAACCATAATGAGCTGTCTATGAAGCATTCTTCTTATAAAAAAGAGTCCTATCTTGAGAAAAAAAGAAAAAAAGAAAAAAAAAGAGATACTATGAAAAGAAAGAGAGAAAAAACACCATATTCCCATGGTAAATAAGAAGAATGCTGAGATGCTCGTTGTCTGCTTGCCTTGTCATTTTGATATGGGGATTCTTCCGTATCATCGGGCAGGGGGTACCCTATTGGCAGTTCTCAGATACACATTACTTACAATGACAAGAACTTACCGATGACTAAACTTAGTAGCTGAGGAGCAGCCCCCGTATACAAGGGATATGAGACTTCTGACTTATACTTTCGTCAAGCATGTACACCATAGTTTGTTCACTTTAACCGTAATCACTTCAAGATGCTTATGATAGGGGCAATGAGAGCTGAAAGCTATATACCATAATTTTTTGGAAGCTCTTTACAAAGGCCTTTCTTCCACCATTATATTGAGTCTCCACCTTCTATCTTATGCACCTACTTTGAGAGCATAGTGGCCATTCTTAGTTCTATGTGCATTGTCCCAAGAGTAGTTGATTGATGCATACTTTTGATATTGCTTGTTTTAAACTATTGTATCTAGTCACTCTTATGAACTTTGAAAGGTGTCCTATGCATTTATATTTGCTACTCTATTGAGGGACAAGCTGAATAATATTATGCTATGTTTTATTTATGTGAAACAAACAAACGTCTTACAAAGCATTGTTATTCATGAATCTTTTGTTTGTGCCTTTTCATGTTGCATCATAGTTTCTTTGCTTATTGCTAGAACTTTGTCTTTCATGTTATGATTGAAGTACTATGATCCCATCTTTGAATGTTTTGCAAATACTTTGATCAAGTCTTTGATGGTGCAATGTCACCCTCAAAAACTATTCTTTCTTTTTAGCACTTACCTACTCGAGGACAGAGCAGAGTTAAGCTTGGGATGTTGATTACTTGCAAATGTAGCTATAGTTTTGATGTTCCATGCTTAAGTTTAATCAATAAATCCGACTTCGTGTGCTTTGTGTCCAACTTTGGAGTTACTTATTTCAGTGTATGATTTTCGTGGACTAACCTATTAACAAGAGAGCCACAGTGCCAAAGCGGCCTTGTTTTTCCCTAGCGGTTTTGGTTCCAGGAAAGTCCAGAAAATGAATATTCCTCGGAATTGAGAACGGGACAACAAGCAAAAGCCTATTTTTCCGGAAGTCATCAAGTGCTAGAATACGAGACAGAGAAGGGCCAGGGAGCCACCACACCACCTGGCCACGCGGCCAGGCCTGGCCCGCGCCAGGGGGTGGTGTGGCCGCTCCCGACACCCCTCAGCCTCTCCTTCTCCTTCCGCCTATATATTGCCCTCAGACGAAAACCCTAAGTTACCCGATCAAAAATCCACGAAAGAGTCTGTAGGCGCCGTCATCTCCATCCCTAGATCGGGAGGGATCTGAAGCTCTTCCCGGCACCCTGCCGAGAGGGGAATTGACCCTGGAGGCCTTCTTCATCACCATGCAAGCCTCCAGTGGTGATGCGTGTAGTTTCAATCCTTGGACTACGGATCCATTAGTAGCTAGATGGCTGGTTTCTCCTCCTTTGTGCTTTCATGTCTAGATCTTGTAAGCTCCGTTCTGATCAAGATCATTTAGTTTGTAATTCTGCATGTTTGTTTGCGGGATCCGATGGATATTGATATGCTATTTCAGATTGATTATTGATTCTATCATGTCTTTGTTATTTGTGATCTTGCATGCTTTCCGTTGTTAGTACTATCTTGGCCAAGTAGATGCTAGCAACTCCAAGAGTTAGTATTTATGCTCGATAGTGGGGTTCATAGGCCTCTGGGTAATTCTGGGGAAGTGACAGAAATCTCGAAGGTAACTAGATGGTGCTGTTGGCTACTAGGGAGAAAACACAATCCTTTGTTCATAGAACAATCGTATTGTTTACTTTACACGCAGTTCGTAAAGCAATAATCTGCTTGGCTTGCAACTTAATAACTAGAGGGGGTTCGGACGATAACCTGAAGGTGGATTATTAGGTCATAGATGCAGTTGGATGGCGGTCTATGTATTATGTTGTAATGCCCATCAAGTCTCAGAGGAGTCCAGATGATTAGTATATGCATGTATTTCTTTCTCGACGTTGTGAATTGCCCCGCTGTAATTTGTTCACCTAGCATGTTATCTATCTTAAGGAGAGCCACATCTAGTGAACTATGGATCCCGGTCCTTTTCTATATAAGGCTAGGACGGGCGGCGAGGAGGACGATGAGAACCCTAGTTTCCACAACTCTCACCAGATGGCATCTGCGCGCCCCTGTAATCTTCGATTCCTTCGTTAATTTCAAGAGGAGACAGCAGGAGTAGGGACCTCTACGAGGCATGAACCTAGGTAAACCTTGCATCCCTGTGTGCTTGTTTTCTAGCCGACTGATGCCTCCAACGCTCCTTCCTTCCTCCAAAACCCAAGTCCATAACAATGGGCATTGACGAGTTAAAACCCTCGTCAATTGGCACCGACCGTCGGGATGGGAGTGCTGATGTTGCGGCTTCTTCGGCCCCATCAAATGCGATCTACAACTCTGCAATAGTGGAGATTCGCTAGCTCTTCGGCGCTTTCGACTTCACCGTCCACACGCCGGACACTCGCCCTGGATTTCGAGTCCGTGGGCGACGGGATCAGCCTGGCGATCGGGAGCTTCTTGCTTCCAAGTTTGGCCAATTGGGCATGCTTCGCATGCCTTACCATCCGACGACACCCGCGATTGCTCCAGCATCGTGGTTCCCTCCCCCAATCGGCTTCCTCAGCGAGCTTAACACCTCGGCAATAGCTGGGAGTACGGATAGTGACAGCAGCAGTCGCGGGTCCGATCTGGGCGACCTGGCCACAGAAGATGGAGCCTATGGCTTCAGATCTAAAGTTGCGGGAGCAACAGCTTCCTCAACCACTTCATGTGCACCATCATCAACGCGGGCGATACCACCGCGAATCGCGAAAACGCCGACCCGGATCTAGCACCGAACCGTCCAACGGCGGCATACCAGTCGCAAACGGCGATCCCACCAACGGTGGCAACGACGCACCCGTCAACAATGGAACAAGGGAGAATCGCCGACCATATGTAAATGAAAACACTGGAGAACGTATAATGATCAAGCTCAACGACAACGAGTGGGCCCGCTGTCGAGAAGCTCTACGGGCAATCCTCTACCCCCCTCAACTCCCCCGCGGACATGCTGATGGGCTACCATTGGCTACTGAAAGAGGATACATATGCCAGCTACATGCAATCGCGCAACTCGAGGCGCGTAAAATGGGGCGGGTGAATCAAGCCTCTGGCGAGCTAGGCTCTCCTCCAAAGGTAACGAGTACCTGGCCACAAAAGAAAATCTCGACTGGCCCATCTCACCAAGCAAGAGCGCATGGAAAGCCGCAAAAGTTCTCGACTTTAGCTCCATGACGGTGGGACACGCGGGGCAACGTCCTCCCGAAGACGCCGCAAGCTGCGGTATTAGCGGCCACCATGTACCATCCTTGAACAACCAGCCGCCAGATCTGGAGATCCGCGAGCTGCCATGCACCGATCTATGATCGCGGGCTTAACATCGACAAGGACCTAACATCGGAGCCAAAGAAAAGCAAGGCTCTATCAAAATGCTATTCCTCACCCTCATCCAGCGATGATAGCCAACGACCTGTCTCGGTGTCGCTGCTCACGGCAGCACGATCACGACTACGACACATGTGATGACATCACACAGCCGCAAAGTCGACAAAATGCGCGCAATACTGATACATTGCAAAATGTATCTATAATTTTTGACGTTCCATGCTTGGTTTTATCCACTTTTCTTGTGTTTTTGTTCCAACTTTGGAGTACTTTTCATACGATTTCTTGGACTAACCTATTAACAAGAGCCATAGTGCCAGCTGCCTGTTTTCTGCTGTTTTGGTTCCAGGAAAGTCAGAAATGAATATTCTCGGAATTGGACGGGATAAAAGCCAAAGTGCCTATTTTTCCAGAAGTAATCAAGTGCCAGAATACGAGACGAAGAAGGGCTAGGGCCGGCCACACCACCTAGCCGTGCGGCCAGGCTGGGCCCACGCTAGGGGGTTGGTGTGGTGGCTCCCGGCACCCCCTCGGCCTCTCCTTCCGCCTATAAGTTGCCCTCGGGACAAAAACCTAAGTACCCGATCAAAAATCCACGAAAGAGTCTGTAGCCAAACCGTCATCTCATCCCTAGATCGGGAGGGATCTGAAGCTCTTCCCGGCACCCTGCCAGAGAGGGGAATTTACCCTGGAGGCCTCCTTCATCACCATGCAAGCCTCCGGTGTGATGCGTGAGTAGTTCATCCTTGGACTACGGATCCATGTAGTAGCTAGATGGCTGGTTTCTCCTCCTTTGTGCTTTCATGTCAAGATCTTGTGAGCTCCGTTCATGATCAAGATCATCTATTTGGAATTCATACATGTTGTGTTTGCGGGGATCCGATGGATATTGAGATGCTATTTCAGATTGATTATTGATTCTATCATGTCTTGGTTATTTGAGATCTTGCATGCTTTCCGTTGTTAGTAGCTATCTTGGCCAAGTAGATGCTAGCAACTCCAAGAGTTGGTATTTATGCTCGATAGTGGGTTCATGCCTCTGGTAATCTGGGGAAGTGACAGAAATCTCTAAGGTACTAGATGTGCTGTTGCTACTAGGGAGAAAACAACAATCCTTTGTTCATAGAACAATCGTATTGTTTACTTTACACGTAGTTCGTAAAGCAATAATCTGTTGCTTGCAACTTAATACTGTAGGGGGTCGGATGATAACCTGAAGGTGGATTATTAGTCATAGATGCAGTTGGATGGCGGTCTATGTATAATGTTGTAATGCCCAACCAAGTCTCAAAGGATTCAAGATGATTAGTATATGCATGTATTGCTCTCTCGATGTTTGTCAATTGCCCCACTGTAATTTGTTCACCTAGCATGTTATCTATCTTAAGGAGAGCCACCTCTAGTGAGCTATGGATCCCGGTCCTTTTCGTTACATAGATCTATAAACTATTTACTGCTTTGTGTTTACTTTCTGTAAACTATTACTTCTTTCCATTCGATACGTTTAATCCTTTGTTTCCGCAAAACACGGTGAGATTGACAACCTCATCGCAAGTTGGGGACAAAGTTCTGTGGTTGTGTTGTGCAGGTCTCCACGTTGCTACTAGCACTAGTAGTGCGCCCTGCCAAAGCTCAGCTAGTAACACCTTTGAGGTGTTTCCATGCTCCTACTGGTTCGATTAAACCTTGGTTTCATAACTGAGGGAAACTTGTTGTTGTGCTCATCATAGCTTCCTCTTGGGGTTCCCAACGAGCTCTACATCATCATTGCTCCAGCATTTTTCTCGGCGCCATACTCAGAGCCATCAAAGGTCACAATCCTATCTCCTATTCTCAGCGGTACATCTATTCTAGCATCCCCTCAGTCGTTCCGCGGAAGATAAACGGATGTTTGTGACTGGATTTGAAGTCTTGCACTACCACTGTCTTGCTCGAAATAGACTTTCGCCCCGCTTTATAAATAAAGCCATATGGCCAAACTAATACATAGTAAGGAGGACTTCCTCTTACAATCAGATCAAAGATAAACTATAAAGCCTAAAAAGCATCTAGCTTGCCACTGAAGACGGCGAGGTTAAAGAGACCGGAGCTCCATGAAAATGCCTCTAAGAAGGTAACGACGCCCCAAGTGCCACCGCTGCCGAGACCACAGGGGTCTAGGGTTTTCACCCGGAACCCTAATGGGGTGAGAGTAGCCACAACAATGCCCCCAAGAGGGTCACGACACCCCACAGGTGTCACCGTTGTTGGCGCCACAGTGCTAGGCTTTCGCCCGGAAAAACTCTCGCCACATTCGGTATCTCAGACCACCACCGTTCCTCGAGTCGAGCTTCCAAACGCGATCTGGATGCTGCCACCACCAGGAAGCCCCCGATGCCCACTCCTTGACACCCACATGGTCCAAAGAGATGGGCGAATCACCACCACAACGTCGCCCTGCCGTCAAGGCGCCCGTGCAGTCCACCTTCCGGGGGTCGCTGCCCCGGCATCCGCGGACTCGCGCCCGTGCAGTGAGACTCCTCGTGTGGCCTGCAAGACGGATGAGGTAGAGATGGTCAGAAAAGGTGGGTGGCTTCAGCACGGCCACCCAGGGGAGACCGTCCTCCATAGCCATAGGCCATTGCCGACTGGAGCAAGGGCACACCAGGCCCAAATCGGGCCCGTAAAGCCCCCACCCGCCACGCTGCTACAAGAAGGTCATCGCCGCCCGGTACCCTCCTGATCATCATGTCCCACCGTACCACCTCCAGAGAGCACCGCGTCGTGCTAGGCCCGCTTCAGACCCAGATTGGGCCCGAGGGTCCCAGATCTGGGACAGCCAAGCCCTGTGGCCAGAGGCCACTACACAGCCACGCCGCCCCGCAGGCCACAACCGGCACCACCACGAAGCCGCCGTGCCGCCCGAGCACGCCCGTCGGAACGGCGGACAACAAGGGGATGCCTCCCGATGCTACATGCCATCCTCCACCACTGTCGAGGCCCTGCAACGGACACCGAAGCACTCCACCGCAGCACCACACCGCCACCTCCTCGCGCCGTCACCACTACTGTAGGAGCAGCTCACCTCCGCTGTCGGGAGCTATCACCAAGCCCGCGTCGCTGCCATGGGGGGGCGCCCGCGCCACCCCGTAGCCTAGGCAGGAAGGAGGAAGAGCCTCGTCGCCGCCAGCGCGGCGCAGGCTTCGCCAGGCCATGCCCTCCGGTGATGGCGAGGGAGGAGGAGGTAGGAGAACGAGGGCGAAGGCACGAGGGTTTCTCGGTGGCGCTCGCGGGAGCATCGCGGGGTCGGGGACGGGGAAGGGTGGTGTGTTTCCGTCTTCTCTGTTTTGATATCTTCAACTTCGTGTTGATATGATCAAGGTATGTCAAACACGCAGTTGATGATCTCAGGACAGAAAATATAGATCAAAACACAACAAATATTAGGGATTTCAATATTTTTCACACCATCGTCGTTCGTCCTCGATGTCGATCGATTACATTAGTGGAGAATTGCTTATCAGTGGAGCATATTTTTTGCTATCAATGGCGCATGTGGAATGTGCCACTACTTTTGCACCACTGATAATTAAGTATCAATGGCGCATATCAAATATGCGCCATTGATAATGGGACAACCAGTGGCGCATCTTCAATATGCGCCATTGATGTTATACCAGTGGAGCATATATCCAAATGCGCCACTGATACTAGATGCGCCACTAGCTGAATAAAAGATGTGCCACTGATGTTTCTTACAGGTATACATAATACAGGGCTCTCAGGTATTTATACAGGTACATATATAGATATTTATACAGGTATTTATACAGATACACAACAGTACAAAAACAGAGATAATAATACAAATAGAATTATACATCATCACATCAATTAGAACCCGACATAGTGACAAGTGTCGAATATTATACAAGTCTAGAACAAGTTGATCTCATCTTCTCATACATTACACATTACAACAAGTTGATCATCATCATTAGCCAAGTCCTAAACTACTAAAGGACCGAGTAGAGTACAACTGCAATGGCAGTGATGAGCAAGACAGGGAGCACGATCATCAAGGTCTTCATCGGGTTCATGTCTCTCTGCTCTCCAAGGAGGTGGTTCCGCCACCTAGCTTCCGCCTGCTCTCTCGTCAGGTACCCTTTGTATCTATTGCCACTGAACTTGTTCACTTGCTTGTGACAATCCTCCCACTCGTCGTAGACTCCTGGGACCCTCCCTCTGAACACCACATAGCACGGCATCTCTATACACAAGGCATATAAGTACTATATCATGCAACTGAAAGAATTAGAAGGTTCATCACATGCATCTCCACAAAAAAGAAGGTTTCGATCTAAGGCAAGCTATTAAGTTTCATACATATGGTAATAAGTAAACAAAGTCCAACAACGACCATTTCGAGCTAAGTCAAGTTAAAGTTTATGACACACACACACACGAGATACACAAACCGGCTGAGCGCTAGCTAGCTAGGAACACTACATCATGAAGACTTTGTTTTACACGGTGCCAGGAACGGTTTGTAGCCGTCTTTCGTTGTCCATGTCCTACGGTCACCCTGCGCCATGAGCCGTGCTTCGATCTCGCGCTTACTGAACGCTCTATTTCCAGGATAACGCCCCCTCCCCTGTGAGAATATCATTTTGCGGCCCGAAAGTTGGGGTGGCCAGGCAACACGGTACCCGAGTTCCCTGATATCATCCGCGATGACTATAGTTGGCGTGCCAAATACTCAGAGGGTCCTTTTCGGCACGAATTCAACTTTACGTTTCAATACAAAAAATCAGGCTAACGGCCGTCAAGTTGGGTCCCCCCTGTCAGCTTTCGTCGTTATGTCGCTGCCGTCGTCGCTGCCATGTAGGCTTGCAGCGTTGGCGCATGCATCCTTTACGCGTCTGCTTCTTCCTCCGGGGGCGGCAATCTGTGGTCGCGGCCATGGCGCGGAGCTAGGACTTGGACAAACCTGCTTGGCCTATTCTCCTCCCCATCCTGAATCAGAGCTCGCCCTCACCATGACCGCACCATTGGCACGGCGCGGGGACGGGAATTCCTTCCCGGGTAAGATCTGTAGCCATGCCGACCATGCTCGGTCCTGTTGGTCTCCTCCAGAATCCGAGCTCGCCGTCGCCGTGGTCGCACACGCACTAGCCACAGCGCCTTCCTCTCCGAACCCCAAAGCCACATCCACCCAGTTCGGCACAAACGCCAACAAGGTGAAAATGCATCAAGTTTTCTTCTTGTGATTGTAGAAAAACATGTATGTACCGTGGCCGTAGCATACTCTAACAATGTACACATATATTGTTTACTAGATTTTCATTTGAAATTAGTAGATTTGTGATGACAAAACATAGAGAACCTAAATGGAATTACGATGACGACCATGTTCTGTACTTTGCATTGCATCAACAAGTGCTCGCTGATGAAGCAAGTTACCAAGAGAGTGGAGTTCATCAGCCATTGCCAAAAACTATGTGAACAAATCAATGAGCGATTCAATGCAAATAAGCGCAGAAAAGCAAGATCCATGTCATCAATCATCAATAGGTGGCACATTCTAGTGATGCGTTCAAATGCGTACACGATGTATCATTTGCTTAAAGTGGTTGTTATCCTGAGCAAAAATGCGTGGTATGCACATTACATTTGTATGTTCTATGGTGCAATTCTGTTGTTATGGGCATGGAAAGAAAAGCTGGGCTTCACTGAGTATTACGCAGTTAGGCCTAACTTAGTCTTACACAAATAAGCATAGCTTAGTCTTTACACACATAAGCGTAACTAATGATAAAGATAAAGAACAATGGTTCATCGAATCTGCCAGTATGAGCACTAGGTCCCTGGAGCTGGTGGTATCGTTGGAACGAACCAGAATGCTGCGTTTGGCCGTCTTTCATTCTCCTTCAAATAGTACGTCCCCACTGATGAGCCAATTGTAGGCCCCCCTCCCCCCGACGTGGATTCGGCTCCAGGTCGGATCTGGAGTGTCAACATGATAGGCGCGTGAGTGTGCAGCAAACACACAGTCTGCTATCAACACTGGAAGTGCTGACACCTCAGCAACAACACCAGCATGTTCTTCCTAGACTCCGGCAGCAGCCTCAGCAGGTATTTCGTCAGCTTCACCAGCAGCAGCATTAGCAAGTATTTCGTCAGCTTCACCAGCAGCAGCATCACCAAGTATTTCGTCAGCTTCACCAGGAGCAGCAGCAGCTAGTTCTTCGTCAGCTCCACCACCACCAACACCACCACCACCACCACCACCACCAGCATCAAGGGCCAGGGCTGCCTGAGCAATTACAGGTTCAACAACTCCAGGGGCTCCGATAAAGAAAGGGTAGTTGATCCAAGAAACACAGATTGTCCCTTCAGATTGTTGACTCTGCTCTAGACTTGCTCTACTGGGTCTTCGGATGGGCATGCGGACCTCGAGAAAATGTGACACCGCAGTGATGGGTATGAAGAAAGTTGTGTCCCCATATGTTCTATTGTATCACGAACATTGTTTAGTGCTCCCCTGATATGAATCCACAAGATTTCATCATGATGTTCCGTCTAGCCAGGAACCAACGCCGTGTCCCAAGTTCAGCATCTGCTACTACATCTTCGATGACCGGAGCTGGAATTATGCGCGGGGCTGCATGGGTACCTGCGTGTTACTAACGGTGAGTAAGCAGAATTTTGAATGGGATTTTACATGCTATATGACACCATGACTCACCCCAAATGGACGGCTCCCAAACACGCACGTCACCGCTAGGTTCAGTGACCGCATAAATGTGTTGCGGTCTATACGAAGAGCAGCCGCTGGTGAAGACGGCGTCGACATACTTCTCCGGCCGCAGGAAGTCGTCGCGCAAGACTGTCCATTCATTGTCTTATGCGCATCTAATGAATGCGATTGCCTTGTCGAACACCGCCAAGAGGTCATAGTCCCAGTTCTTCCACGCCCCCTCCCGTGGTCTATGTGGGAGTTGTACCTTCACGAGCTCAAGTTCTGCCATGTTGAACCTGTAAGTGAATTCGGGAATGGGCGGCGGCCACCCGCTGTTGAATGCAGTAATGCCGACACCCTTCAAAGATGGCACTGCTAGCCTCTCCGATCTGTAGCAATTTTTTAGAGTCCAAGTACTCCCATCCTGGGATAAAAGGACTAGCCACTCGCCGTTGCCCACCCACCCAGTTCTGGTCATCTCTCATTTCCGTCTCTTCTTCTTCCTCGATATTCACCACTACTGATTTCGACCATTTATCCAGCAGCATCAGTTTTGCATGAATATTCTGCAGAGTTGTTGTCAGTTCGTACAATCATCTAGCATGGATTCCATTGCAGATACAATTTGACAACTGGACCTTTATATTAAAGTACACAAAATATCGCCTAAATACGAGTGTCTCCTCAGATATCGCCTAAATTGTGCATGTCTCACTACGAAGATACTCAATATATGGAGTAGGAGCAGAGCCCCCCAGAACAAACTCCTGACGATGATCATAATTAAACAACTCGGGGCATAACAACCTTAAATCGTCTAATCTGTTTGTTTTTATTTTAGGAAACAGAATATCACCTAGCAGGCATTCCATTGCAAAATCGAAATTGACAAATCATCTATCACCTAAAGTAAGACTGTGTCACTACGAAAATACCAGAATATCAGGTACGAGCAGAGCTTCTGCTGTACAGAATAGTCTTAAATGGTTCGATTTGTTCAAACCGCGCGTGCACACAACACGTTCGACGAAAGGAACATAGGATTCCGATGAGAGTTCAGCACATATGAATCAACGATATGACTAAACGAATAAGCTAGATACTGGAACTTACGTGGCCATCGCGGTCATCTGGCCATTTGCTATTATCGGGGTAAAGAAGGTCTGGCGTGCCGAACGGTTGTTCGTCCATCTTCCGCATCGTCACGCGGTAGCCAGGGATGCATCGAGCGAGGCGGCCGACTGAGATGATGTCCAACTCCGAGGCGATCCTGTGCACGTTCGCTGCGCTGAGGTTCGGCCATCCCAATCCTCGTGGTAGCGGTTGCCCTGGCCATCCGCATCGTCGTCGTATGCCTTTCGCTTTAGCCTGCTGCTACCCCAAGCTCTACCCATAGCGGAAAATGGAGTCTGGAATCCGGTGGATTAATGGAGGCGGATGGATTCGAGAGGGGGTGGAATCAGGGATGGGGGCAGTTGTTCGAGTGGGGAGCGAATCTGCAAGGAACCGCCGCCGCCGCCGGTTCTCGTCCGCGTGGAAGAAAAGAACGGGGGCGTAATTATTGAGGGCGGGCACCGGAACCGTCTAAGGAAGTGAAAAAATAAATCGTAAAAGGGAAATGTGCGGCCCGCCTGTCAGTGAGTGAAGATCGGCACGCGTAAATGTGCCTACGTTTGAATTGATTCCACCACATGCAAGTGGCGCATATCAAATTTTAGGAAGTGCTAGCGTCAACGTGTAAAACCACTGTTTTTCGCCACCTTCACCCTACTATGAACGGTCGTGCACCATTCCAGACATTGGTAAGGGCGGTTCCAATCTTTCACTTCTCCGTCTCATTTCCTCCTACATGGCCTCATCGTCTTTCTCCTCAACAGCCTCATCCATTTCCTCCACCGCCGCATCACCCTCTTCCTCCATATCCTTTCCTTCTTGCATGTAGTCATGGACGCTCCGGATGTCCGAAACGACGGCAGGCAAGAAACTGCGCACTTCGACATCGAAGTACATGGCGGGAAGAAGATCGATGTCATCTACACCACCAACCCTCGGACGGTGAGGAACACTCTGAATAATTTCATTGGTTGGCTGCAGTTCGAAGAAAACAGGTTTGTAGGTCTCGACCTCGAGTACAACCACGATTGCCGTAGGATCGCTGTGGTGCAACTCTCCATGAAGGGGCACGTCCTCGTATACCAGCCTTTTTGCGAGAAGGGGGGCTGACGGGATCTGGTAGACTTTGCTGTCTTTTTGTTCCTGAACCGTTTGTTTGCAAAATTTATTGCTATATTATTTGTCTGAATTCATTTTCATGCAGGTGGGGCGAAAGCATTAGGGATCTGTTTCATGACTTTCTCGTGAACCAGCACATAACATTTACTAGTGTTGACATCACGAATGACAGTAAACTGCTTGAAAGCCCGACTGTCAACATTAGAACCCCAAAGGAGTGCAGAGTGGACATCCAGGAAATATACTGGATCCCAGGGACGAAGGGCAGCAAGACCGGGATGGTCCGCTCTTGCCTCCAAACTCATAGACCCATGGTACGCTGACATGAAGGACATATTGCCGAGATGTTCGTGGAGGCGTTTAGGGCACGATTATTGGGAGGATAAGCCACTTTCTAAACCTAATCTGAAGTACGCTGCAATTGACGGGTATGTTAGCCACGAGCTATACCGCCAGATTGTAAAATCTCGTTACAAGCATCGCATCATTGAACCATCACCAAGGCAGGTTGTTTGTCCTAGATGCCGGATCGTAGATGAATCTACAAACCGGGGCAAGCGACCGAAGGCATCCTAGGATCGGTTGCCTTCTCCAACAGGCTGGGATGTAGACTATTAGTGCATGATTGTTGTGTTTATGAAAACATGTTATTTCATAAGTACACTATGTGAGCAATTACGAACTGCTGTGTATTACCTTTGTCAAACTATAATCTGATTATGACTGTATCCTCCTCTATAATCTGGGTTTGGTTATCACTTATGACTGTATCACACCTTATGCATGTCAGTCCTGGATTCTGCCGCATGCAAATGGCACAGACAGAATTTGTAAGAATGAATGTTGAGCATACAAAAGGGGGAATGTAATTCATACAGGTTAAGTAGCTAATAGCACATGGATCATACGAGCTTGGTTCTTACACACAGAATGCTTAGAAAATACAGGCGAGATAAAACTAGGAACGAAATGCGAAACTAGTAGTGGTAAACAGCACACTCACCCACCCACTAGATCCTGTTGAGCATCTCGTAGCAGACATACGCGTCCCTGGCTGCGTACTAGATCGCATCATAATCCAGGTGCCTCCACTCTCATCGCTCGTGCAGGTGCTTCGGGAACTCGATTTTCATGCTGGCATACTCGCGGTCGATGATGTCGGAAGCGAGTCTAGCCATGCTAGCTTTTCCCCGTACCGCCATCCGGGTACCTCCACAAATGTTGGAGATCGACGTGATTGACGACATGAACGAGGAGATCCTGTTCTAGCTTTGGAGTGTCGTTCTTGATATCGATGCTGGCTAAGTAGATCTCCCTCCTATGTAGGAACTCGCGAAGCTCCGGGCATACAGATTTGGCCCTACATACGTGATATAGTAGGCAGTGGTTGCGCATGGACAGCTGCAAAAGCATCGTCCTCTTGCTATCTTTGGTATACTCGAGGTCAAGGCCGACGATCTTGTACCTGTCCATCGGATCTTGTAGCCACCGCTCATACATTGCGATGACCTTGGACACCTTCGCTGGCGCATTTGTGTGGACGACCGTCAGCTTGGTGGTGCCATGGGCGGTGACGGTGTACTCGTCGGTGTAGTCGCTCCCGTCGCCGAACACGCCATACTCTGTGTCCATGGCAGCAGCTAATGTTCGTCTGCGGTGGCCTAGTTTCGGTAGCGGTGGCTGGGACTGGGCGTGGAGGTGGAGTGATCTATTGCGGTGGTATGGCCAGGCGGAGGCGGTGCCTGCGGCAGCGTCGATGGTTCTTGCGGTGGCGGCGCTGGCGGAAGGAACGAGTTGGGGATTTTGCACAGTGATGTGTTGAGGAGATAGAAGGAGATGCTTAATTTCCGTTTACCAATATTCTGGTCATACCCATGCGGAAGCAAGTTTGACTGGGCGAGCACCGATGGTTTCCAATCCTAGCGATTAAATTCGGCGTCCGTCCCGGTAGGTGATGGGACGGGTGTGCGACGTGGCTTTGGCGTGGCAGAGACCGATCACGTAGACCACCGTCCCGTTGCCGATCCGCAGCGGGGTGCGCGGTGTTGACACGACGTAACGTGACGGGACAGAAGGAAGTGTACAGTTATTATTAATTCCTAACAAGTTTAAGAAGTGTAAGCATAGACATGGACCTAGCATCCCTGCACCCCGGGGCTGCCGCCCACCCGATCAGGCCTGCCGATTGCGCAAAGCTTGTCCCGAGTTTGCCAAAATGAAACTCGTTTGCCCATGGTTCTATAAGTTTCTCTGTAGGCCACTTGTGTAAGCATGCACAATCAAGCAACTTTGCAACACATGTGTCGGTGGAAAAGCATTAGGTTTCGACGCACCACATAGTTTAGGGATTAGAATAGCTACATTATGGATCTCTAGCCAAATTGCATGGTAAAGCCAAATTCAACTTTTTGTCAGATTTAGCTATAGCAACATTGCGTCTTGTTTGTCGTCACTCTTGCCCTCCCGATATTCTGAAGCCCTCACATGCACTCGGAGGGGGGTGCCGTCTGGTCAAAGGCTTGGCCGTTACGTGCGCCATGACGCCTAAAGTGGCCTTTTTAAAGAGCGCCCTTTCCCCTCTCTCTCTAACAGTTGTGTTTTTTTGCCCAAAAGGTAGGGAATCTAGAGCAGCTTCTCTCTTCATTCATTGTTCCTTTTGCGATCATTTTACCCCAATCTGGTAGCAAATCTAGAGCAGCAAAACAAACCAGCACCATAAATAAATTCAGTAAACAGAGCATATGTAGATAAAGAAGCTAATGTAGGTTATATAGGACGGTACTTAACGAGGTTCGACAATTAGGCTGCTCAGCAGCAGCAGCGGACTGCTTCAACACAGACAAGACAAAACAAGCTGCTTTACAACAGCAGCAGCAGCTGATCAGTGGCCCCTCGTGGCCTTTGCCAGGAGGGCATCCGCCTCCTCCCTCTGGCGCCTCCTCCACTTCTTGCTGCCCAGCCCCTTGACCTTGGGCACCTTGGGTCTAATCGGGGGTATGCGACCCTCCTCGATAGCCACCTTCTGGAGGTTGCGGAGGTGAAGACCGAGCGCCTGGTGCTTGGCCCTGAAGCCATGGACGTTCACGGACTCGCCGCAGGTCCTCACGTCCTCGGCATGCTTCACGAGGGAGTTGAAGTCCGTGTCGCGGAGCCTCCTGGTCGGGCAGAAGGGGCACCTATACACGTTGCCAGTGAAGAAGTTATTGTACTGACCGGACTTTAGCCTCCTCAAAACAGACGAGTCTTGGTGTCCTGCGACTCGTCGTCGCTGCGGAGGTCGCTGCTATCCTCCTGTTGGAAAAAAAAACAGAAGAGTGAAATAAGGACATGATTGACATACTTTGATTATCGGGATTGATTTTTTGCATAAATTAACCGAATGAGATCTCCCGATTATTCCCCAAATCTCAAACCAAATCGAATACTGATCCCCAACTACGAACATGGGGATTCATCGAAAATCGAGATCTAACACAATAGGATTTGCTACTGTAAAAAATACGAACAGTCGAGCCCTAATAACATACAATCTAGCATCCAACAATGGGAACGGGGGAAGAACAAGGGAAGGGGAGAAAACCCTGGTTACCTCAGACCACGGGTCGGTGATGCTGGTGTCGAAGGGGTTCTCCGGCCTTATGTAGACAACCTCCTCGTAGGGGTCCTAGCCGAGCGGGATCTGTCCGAGACCCGCGGGGGCCTCCTTGCCGGAGGCTACGTCGGATGCGGGGACGGGGACGGGGGGCTCCTCGCTGGCTGCCTTGGAGGCGCCGATGGCCACCGCGCCGATCTTCTCCATTGCCGGCGTGGTTGGGGTTTTGTTGGGCATTTGCAGAAGGTGATGGGACAGTGGAAATGGTTGAGTGAGCGAGTGCGTGATGAGTGGGAGTGGGAGTGGGGAGGCCTCTATTAAAGGAGAAAGGAAGCGGCATTTTGTTGCACTACTGTGCACCGCATAGGCTAATGCACCGTGCACGGCCACACGTGTCTGCTACCGCCCCGTGCACCGCACACGCGTACCGTGAGTCACGTTTTTTTTTCCGTCGTGTCTAACCATAGCGATTCAGTTGTACTCAGTTTTCTCCACCAACCGTTGATCCTCTGTGATCTAGCGGACAGGATAACCCTTATATCTGTCGGGAGGCACCCCTCTATACATGCAAAATAACGAGTATGCCACCAGAACTCTAACAACATAAATAGATGAACTTGAATATATTTTGAAGGGTACGAAAATAGAAATCCACATAGTTTAAGGGTCTAGATACGGTAAGAGAACTAAATATTATTAGTGGTCGGGCCAACACAGTGACGGGGTTGGTCGGCTAGGAGTTGCTGATTCCTAAGTAAGGGGACACTAGGCCGTTCTTGACATACTCCCTCAGGAACTTGCCATAAGCAGCGTGCTTAGCCTTGGTCGCCGACTTGTGTTTACTAGCCGGACTTTTACTAATGCCAACCGAATGCGGGATCAAGCTGGCAATCCTCGGGTTGACTCCTTTCTTACAGAAAGGGCACCTGAGCTCCCCAAGTCGAGTGCGGAAAGGGATTATCCCGCTCTTGAGCTTCTTCATGACATGGCGGCTCTTGTTGTCCCTGGTCTCCTTGTCAGAGTCCATCTCACTTGAATACACCTGTAATGTATGGAATACAAACCGAAGTGAGAAAAATAATAAATATATATTCCTTCCACCATTCCAAGTTACTTTCGATGCAATAACATGTCTATACAGGTTCAGCAGTTCATTACGGCCGTCTCCCCAGCTCGCTCCTAAATTGATGTGGTTTGTGTTCTTGGTAACTTATTAATAAATAATATGGATTCATTCAGAACATACTAGATCTCTCCATGTACCGGTTCGTACGTTGCATCTAATCATTAGGACTAATTTTTTATGACGCCTGGATAGATTAAGCTCGAGCAGAAAATATGAAACATGTAGAAATAGATGTACCTCCGGGTACACGAGCGGAGCGTGTTCGTCAAACTCCACGCCCTCATCGGCGCCTCCGAAGGGGTTGAACTGCACGTCCTCCTCGGCCTGTGCTGCGTGATGCTCCTCCAGATCTGCCGCGTGAAGCACCACCCCGGCGGCGATGCCCGGACACTCACCCCCACACACTGGTTTCATGGAGACGGTTCGTGCAAGTACGTTCAAGATTGTGGTGTTTTGCTGGACAGGGAAGAGAGAGTAGTGGATGAGTGCGAATGGAGGACCCGATAGGCTGGGTTTTTAATGCGGGGACGTTTAGGCCTCCTCGAGGGCCTCGGTTGACAGCTCTTCCGGCTGCGGCTGCCGCGTGGAAGGTTCGTGTGGTGGGGGCCTGATGGAAGTGAGAGTGCAGGCGCGCTGCGTAGTAAAAAATGGTATAGCCGGTGGTCCGTGTATGACCAGTTGCCGTGTAGTAGACTTGTAGCCTTTGCAGACTAGATTAAACATGACATCCCACTCGACCACTTTTCCATGGACGGCATCGTGTTCCTTCTTGTAGAAGTCTCGTTGAGGGAGACTTCCGTGCTGTCTCGCGCTGTCCTGTGAAGGGCACGACGTGTGCAACGAGCCTTGTTGGATCACACAGGATCAACGGTTGGTGCGCACGATCCGCGTGACAGCTGTGACAACCAATCAGGGCGTAGCAGACAGAGTGGGCACAGGTTTGGGCTTCTACGAGAGAGAGAGAGAGAGAGAGAGAGAGAGAGAGAGCATGTTTGTTCTTATACTAAAACCACAAACAAATATGGATCAACCACTAGAGTCATTGCATGTGTGTTCTTATACTAAAACCACAAACCAGTACTAGTCATTGCATGTGTGTTATGTCCACAAACCACGCATGGATCAACCACTAGAGTCATTGCATATGTGTTATTTCCACAAACCACACATGGATCAACCACTAGAGTCATTGCATATATGTTCTTATACTAAAACCAACACTAGAGTCATTACATGTGTGTTCTTTCCACAAACCACACATGGATCAACCACTAGAGTCATTGCATGTGTGTTATTTCCAAAAACAATCATGGATCAACCACTAGAGTCATTGCATGTGTGTTCTTTTCCACAAACCACACATGAATCCACCAGTGGTCATTGCATGTGTGTTCTTTCCACAAACCACACATGGATCAACCACTAGAGTCATTGCATGTGTGTTCTTTCCACAAACCACACATGGATCAACCACTAGAGTCATTGCATGTTTGTTCTTATACTAAAACCACAAACCAGCACTAGAGTCATTGCATGTGTGTTCTTTTCCACAAACCACACATGGATCCACCAGTGGTCATTGCATGTGTATTCTTTCCACAAACCACATATCGATCAACCAGAGCCATTTCATGTGTGTTCTTTCCACAAACCACACATGTGGACCCACTAGAGTCATTGCATGTGTGTTATTTCCACAAACCACACATGGATCAACCACTAGAATCATTGCATATGTGTTATTTCCACAAACCACACATGGATTAACCACTAGAGTCATTACATGTGTGTTCTTAAACTAAAACCAACACCAGAGTCATGCATGTGTGTTCTGTTCACAAACCACACATGGATCAACCACTAGAGTCATTGCATGTGTATTCTTATACTAAAACCAACACTAGAGTCATTGCATGTGTGTTCTTTTCACAAACCACACATGGATCAACCACCAGAGTCATTGCATGTGTGTTATTTCCACAAACAAACATGGATCAACCACTAGAGTCATTGCATGTGTGTTCTTTCCACAAACCACACATGGATCCACCAGTGGTCATTGCATGTGTGTTCTTTCCACAAACCACACAGGTATCAACCACTAGAGTCATTGCATGTGTGTTATTTCCACAAACCACACATGGATCAACCACTAGAGTCATTGCATGTTTGTTCTTATACTAAAACCACAAACCAGCTCTAGAGTCATTGTATGTTATTTCCACAAACCACACATGGATCCACCAGTGGTCATTGCATGTGTGTTCTTCCCACAGACCACATATGGATCAACCAGAGTCATTGCATGTGTGCTCTTTCCACAAACCACACATGGATCAACCACTAGAGTCATTGCATGTGTGTTCTTATACTAAAACCAACACTAGAGTCATTGCATGTGTGTTCTTTTCACAAACCACACATGGATCAACCACTAGAGTCATTGCATGTGTGTTATTTCCACAAACCACACATGGATCAACCACTAGAGTCATTGCATGTGTGTTCTTTTCCACAAACCACACAGGGATCCACCAGTGGTCATTGCATGTGTGTTCTTTCCACAAACAACACATGGATCAACCACTAGAGTCATTGCATGTGTGTTCTTTCCACAAAACACACATGGATCAACCACTAGAGTCATTGCATGTGTGTTATTTCCGCAAACAAACATGGATCAACCACTCGAGTCATTGCATGTGTACTCTTTTTCCATAAACCACACATGGATCCACCAGTGGTCATTGCATGTGTGTTCTTTCCACAAACCACACATGGATCAACCACTAGAGTCATTGCATGTCTTTTCTTTCCACAAACCACACATGGATCAACCACCTAGAGTCATTTCATGTTTGTTCTTATACTAAAACCACAAACCAGCACTAGAGTCATTGCATGTGTGTTCTTTTCCACAAACCACACATGGATCCACCACTAGAGTCATTGCATGTGTGTTATTTCCACAAACAAACATGGATCAACCACAAGAGTCATTGCATGTGTGTTCTTTTCCACAAAACCACACATGGATCAACCACTAGAGTCATTGCATGTTTGTTCTTATACTAAAACCACAAACCAACACTAGAGTCATTGCATGTGTGTTTCTTTCCACAAACCACACATGGATCCACCAGTGGTCATTGCATGTGTGTTCTTTCCACAAACCACATATGTATCAACCACTAGTCCTTGCATGTGTGTTCTTTCCACAAACCACACATGGATTAACCACTAGAGTCATTGCATGTTTGTTCTT
>CAJUXJ010001119.1:0-39082 GCA_910589775.1 Avena eriantha
TTGTGGAAAGAACACACATGCAATGACAGTGGTGGATCCATGTGTGGTTTGTGGATAGAACACACATGCAATGACTCTAGTGCTAGTTTTAGTATAAGAAGACACCTGCAATGCCTCTAGTGGGTCCACTTGTGGTTTGTGAAAAGAACACACATGCAATGACCACTGGTTGATCCATAAGTTGTTTGTGGAAAAGAACACACATGCAATGCGTCTAGTGGATCCATGTGTGGTTTGTGGAAAAGAACACACATGCAGTGACTCTAGTGTTGGTTTGTGGTTTTAGTATAAGAACAAACATGCAATGACTCTAGTGGTTGATCCATGTGTGGTTTGTGGAAAGAACACACATGCAATGACTTTGGTTGATCCATATGTGGTTTGTGGAAAGAACACACATGCAATGACCACTGGTGGATCCATTTGTGGTTTCTGGAAAAGAACACACTTGTAATGACCACTGGTTGATCCATGTGTGGTTTGTGGAAATAACACACATGCAATGAGTCTAGTGGTTGATCCATGTGTGGTTTGTGGAAATAACACACATGCAATGACTGTAATGGATCCATAAGTGGTTTGTGGAAAGAACACACACGTAATGACCACTGGTGGATCCATGTTGGTTTTAGTATAAGAACACACATGCAATGACTCTAGTGGTTGATCCATGTTTGTTTGTGGTTTTAGTATAAGAACAAACATCCTCTCTCTCTCTCTCTCTCGTAGAAGCCCAAACCTGTGTCCACTCTGTCTGCTACGTCCTGATTGGTTGTCACAGCTATCACGCGGATCGTGCACACCAACCGTTGATCCCGTGTGATCCAACGAGGCTCGTTGGACATGTCGTGCCCTTCACAGGACAGCGCGAGACAGCACGGACTTCTCCCTCAACGAGACTTCTACAAGAAGGAACACGATGCCGTCCATGGAAAAACTGGTCGAGTGGTCATGTCATGTTTAATCTAGTCTGCAAAGGCTACAAGTCTACTACACGACAACTGGTCATCCACGGACCACTGGCTATACCATTTTTACTACGCAGCGCGCATGCACTCTCACTTCCGTCAGGCCCCCACCACACGAACCTTCCACGCGGCAGCCGCAACCGGAAGAGGTGTCCCCGCATTAAAAACCCAGCCTATCGGGTTCTCCATTCGCACTCATCCACTACTCTCTCTTCCCTATCCAGCATAACACCACAATCTTGAACGTCCTTGCACGAACCTTCTCTATGAAACCAGTGCGTGGGGGTGAGTGTCCGGGCATCGCCGTCGGGGTGGTGCTTCACGCGCAGATCTGGAGGAGCATCACGCAGCACAGGCCGAGGAGGACGTGCAGTCCAACCCCTTGGGGGACCATGTGCATGCCGGTGCTGACGACTTCGGAGGTACATCTATTTCAACATGTTTCATATTTTCTGCTCGAGCTTAATCTATCCAGGCGTCATAAAAAAATCTAGTCCTAATGATTAGATGCAACGTACGAACCAGTACATGGAGAGATCTAGTCCGTTCTGAATGAATCCACATTATTTATTTATTAATAAGTTACCAAGAACACAAACCACATTAATTTAGGAGCGAGCTGGGGAGACGGCCGTAATGAACTGCTGAACCTGTATAGACATGTTATTGCATCGAAAGTAACTTGGAATGGTGGAAGGAATATATATTTATTATTTTGCTCATTTTGGTTTGTATTCCATACATTACAGGTGTATTCAAGTGAGATGGACTCTGACAAGGAGACCAGGGACAACAAGAGCCGCCATGTCATGAACAAGCTCAAGAGCGGGATAATCCCTTTCCGCACTCGACTTGGGGAGCTCAGGTGCCCTTTCTGTAAGAAAGGAGTCAACCCGAGGATTGCCAGCTTGATTTCGCATGCGGTTGGCATCAGTAAAAGCCCGACTAGTAAACACAAGTCGGCGACCAAGGCTAAGAACACTGCTTATGGCAAGTTCCTGAGGGAGTATGTCAAGAACGGCCTAGTGTCCCCTTACTTAGGAATCAGCAACTCCTAGCCGACCAACCCCGTCACTGTGTTGGCCCGGCCACTAATAATATTTAGTTCTCTTACCGTATCTAGACCCTTAAACTATGTGGATTTCTATTTTCGTACCCTTCAAAATATATTCAAGTTCATCTGTTTATGTTGTTAAAGTTCCGGTGGCATACTCGTTATTTTGCATGGATAGAGGGGTGCCCCTGACAGATATAAGGGTTATCATCTCCGCTAGATCACAGAGGATCAACGGTTGGTGGGAAAAACTGAGTACAACTGAATCGCCATTGTTAGACACGAGGGAAAAAACGTGACTCACGGTACGCGTGTGCGGTGCACGGGGCGGTAGCGGACACGTGTAGCCATGCACGGTGCATTAGCCTATGCGGTTCACGGTAGTGCAACGAAACGCTTCTTCCCTTCTCCTTTAATAGAGGCCTCCCCACTCCCACTCCCACGCATCACACACTCGCTCACTCAACCATTTCCACTGTCCCATCACCTTCTATAAACGCCCAACAAAGCCCCAACCACGCCGGCGATGGAGAATATCGGCGCGGTGGCCATCGGTGCCTCCAAGGCAGCCGACGAGGAGCCCCCCGTCCCCGTCCCCGCATCCGCCGTAGCCTCTGGCAAGGAGGCCCTCGCCGGTGTCGGACAGATCCCGCTCGGCTGGGACCCCTACGAGGAGGTTGTCTACATAAGGCCGGAGAACCCCTATGACACCAGCATCGCCGACCCGTGGTCTGAGGTAACCAACGTTTTCTCCCCTTCCCTTGTTCTTCCCCCGTTCCCATCGTTGGATGCTAGATCGTATGTTTTTAGGGCTCGGCTGTTCGTATTTTTTACAGTAGCTAATCTTATTGTGTTAGATCTCGATTTTCGATGAATCCCCCTGTTTGTAGTTGGGATCAGTATTCGATTTGGTTTGAGATTTGGGGAATAATCGGGAGATCTCATTCGGTTAATTTATGCAAAAAATCAATCCCGATAATCAAAGTATCTCAATCATGTCCTTATTTCACTCTTTTGTTTTTTTCCAACAGGAGGATAGCAGCGACCTCCGCAGCGACGACGAGTCGCAGGACACCAAGACTCGTCATGTGCTGAGGAGGCTAAAGTCCTGTCAGTACAACAACTTCTTCGCCGGTGATGTGTACAGGTGCCCCTTCTGCCCCACAAGGAGGCTCCGTGACACGGACTTCAACTCCCTCGTGAAGCATGCCGAGGACGTGAGGACCTGCGGCGAGTCCGTGAACGTCCACGGCTTCAGGGCCAAGCACCTGGCGCTCGGTCTTCACCTCCGCAACCTCCAGAAGGTGGCTATCGAGGAGGGTCGCATGCCCCTGATCAGACCCAAGGTGCCCAAGGTCAAGGGGCTGGGAAGCAAGAAGTGGAGGAGGCGCCAAAGGGAGGAGGCGGATGCCCTCCTGGCAGAGGCCACGAGGGGCCACTGATCAGCTGTTGCTGCTGCTGCTGTAAAGGAGCTTCTTTTGTCTTGTCTGTGTTGAAGCAGTCCGCTGCTGCTACTGCTGAGCAGCCTAATTGTCGAACCTCGTTAAGTACCGTACTATATAACCTATATTAGCTGCTTTATCTACATTTGCTCTGTTTACTGAATTTATTTATGGTGCTGGTTTGTTTTGCTGCTCTAGATTTGCTACCAGATTGGGGTAAAACGATCGCAAAAGGAACAATGAATGAAGAGAGAAGCTGCTCTAGATTCCCTACCTTTTTGGGCAAAAAAAAACACAACTGATAGAGAGAGAGGGGAAAAGGCGCTCTTTAAAAAGGCCACTTTAGGCGTCATGGCGCACGTAACGGCCAAGCCTTTGACCAGACGACACACCCCTCCGAGCGCATGTGAGGGCTTCGGAATATCGGGAGGGCAAAAGGGAGGACAAACGAGACACAATATTGCTATAGCTAAATCTGACAAAAAGCTGAATTTGGCTTTACCATGCAATTTGGCTAGAGCTCCACAACGTAGCTATTCTAAATCCCTAAACTATGTGGTGCGTTGAAACCTAATGCTTTTCCACTGACACGTGTGTTGCAAAGTTGCTTGATCATGCATGCTTACACAAGTTGCCTACAGAGAAACTTATAGAAGCATGGGCAAACGAGCTTCATTTTGGCAAATTCGGGACAAGCTTTGCGCAATCGGCAGGCCTGATCGGCTGGGCGGCTGCCCCGGTGTGCAGGGATGCTAGGTGCATGTCTATGCTTACACTTCTTAAACTTGTTAGGAATTAATAATAACTGTACACTTCCTTCTGTCCTGTCACGTTACGTCGTGTCAGCACCGTGCACCCGCTGCGGATCGGCAACGGGACGGTGGTCTACGTGACCGGTCTCTGCCACACCAAAGCCACGTCGCACAACCGTCCCATCGCCTACCGGGACGGACGCCGAATTTAATCGCTAGGTTTGGAAACCATCGGTGCTCGCCCGGTCAAGCTTGCTTCCGCATGGGTATGACCAGAATATTGGTAAACGGAATTTAAGCATTGCCTTCTGTCTCCTCAGCACATCACTGTGCAAAAATCCCCAACTCACTCCTTCCGCCGGCGCCGCCACCGCAAGAACCATCGACGCTGAAGCAGGCACCGCCTCCGCCTGGCCATACCACCGCAATAGATCACTCCACCTCCACGCCTAGTCCCAGCCACCGCTACCGAAACTAGGCCACCGCCGTCGCATTAGCTGCTGCCATGGACACAGAGTACGGCGTGTTCGGCGACGGGAGCGACTACACCAACGAGTACACCATCACCACCCATGGCACCACCAAGCTGACGGTCGTCCACACAAATGCGTCAGCGGAGGTGGCCAAGGTCATCGCAAAGTACGAGCGGTGGCTACAAGATCCGATGGACAGGTACAAGATCGTTGGCCTTGACCTCGAGTATACCAGAGATAGGAAGAGGACGACGCTTTTGCAGCTGTCCATGCGCAACCACTGCCTACTATATCACGTATGTAGGGCCAAATCTGTATGCCCGGAGCTTCACGAGTTCCTACACAGGAGGGCGATCTACTTCGCCAACGTCGACATTAAGAACGACACTCCGAAGCTAGAACAGGATCTCCTCGTTCATGTCGTCAATCACGTCGATCTGCAACGTTTGTGGAGGTACCCGGATGGCGGTACGGGGAAAGCCGTCATGGCTAGACTCGCTTCCGACATTATCGACCGCGAGTACGTCGACATGAAAATCGAGTTCCCGAAGCACCAGCACGAGCGATGGGAGTGGAGGCACCTGGCTTACGATGCGATCAAGTACGAGCCATGGATGCGTATGTTTGCTACGAGATGCTCAACAGGATCTGGCGGGTGGGTGAGTGTGCTATTTACCACTACTAGTTTCGCATTTTGTTCCTAGTTTTATCTCGCCTGTATTTTATCTCGCCTGTGGGCATGGGTATACCCTACAGGTACTCGAGCTTGGTATATACGGTCTAAATACGTACATGCCCACAGTGTCGCCAAGGCCCAGATGAAAGGACTCGAGTAACCTGCGGACTCTCGATTGCTTGAAGGACAAGAAGAAGCTAAAGATAGAAAGTTTGAAGGGGAAAACCCTAACTTGTAACCAACTCGACCTGCTACCCGAGACCTAGCCTATCTATATAAAGGCTAGGAGGGGGTGGCGAGAAGGACACACACAACCCTAGTTTCCACAACCCTCGCCAGATTGCATCTACGCACCATTGTAACTTTCGACTCCTTCGATAATTCCACGAGCAGACAAGCGGGAGTAGGGACCTCTACGAGGCCTGAACCTGGGTAAATCCTTTGTCCCCTGTGTGCTTGTTTGCTAGCCGATAGATGTCTCCAGCGCTCCCTCCTTCTCCAAAACCCAAGTCCATAACAATGGGCATTGATGAGTTAAACCCTCGTCAATTGGCGCCGTCTGTGAGAAGTGGGAGTGCTGGTGTTGCGGCTTCTTCGGCTCCATCGACTGCGATCTACAACTCCGCAACAGCGGAGATTCGCCAACTCTTCGGCGCGTTCGACTTCACCATCCACACGCCCGCCACCCGCACATCCTTCGAGTCCGTGGGTGACGGAATCAGTCTGGCGATTGGGAGCTTCCGCTTCCAAGTTGGCCAGATGGGCACGCTTCGCATGCCCGATCAGCCGACAGCACCGGCGATTGCCCCGGCATCATGGTTCCCTCCATCAATCAGCACCCTCTGCGAGCTCAATGCTCCGGTGGCAGTCAAGAACACGATCAGCGACAGCAGTCGCGACTCCGATCTGAGCGATCTGGCCATAGAAGATGGAACCTACGGTTCTGAATCTGAAAGTTGTGGAAGCAACAGCTTCCCCAATCACTTCATGTGTGCCGTCATTAACGCAGGCCACACCTCCGCCAACCGCGGCAACGGCGATAACACCGGCAATGGCACCGATCCACCCAACGGTGGCAATGGTAGCAACGGCGGTAACGACACCAACGAGGAAGCGGTCGAACCTCCCAGCATAATCAATGAGCAAACCGGCAAACGCGTCGTAATCAGGCTCAACGAGCAAGAGTGGGAGCGCTGCCGCAAAGCCCTACGAGGTGCACCTCTACCCCTTGGGTCCCCGCAGGAACTGCTGATGGGCTACCACTGGCTCCTAAAAGAAGAATTCAAGCGCCAAAAACAAGTAATCGCGCAACTTGAGGCACGTAAAAAGGCAGCGGACGAGTCAAGCCTTCGTCGTGCTGGGCTCTCCTCCTACGGAGGATCCTCCTCTAGAGGCAATGAGTACCTCTCCAAGAAGAGGCAATCGCGAATGGCTCACCTCACCGAGCAAGAACGCATAGATGCCACGAAAGTCCTCGACTTCGGCTCTATGATAGTCGACACGAGAGGCAACGTGGTTCCCAGGACACCGCATGCTGCGGTGACAGCAGCCACCATGTACCTCCTCAATAACCAGCCGCCATCTGGAGATCCCCGAACTGCCATGCACCGATCTACGATCGCGGGTTTGGAGCTAATCGAGGCCGCCCTTGACAAGGAGCCGGTACCAGACCCAAAAAAGGGCAAAGCGCTACTCCTCGCCCTCATCCAGCGATGACAGTCACGACCTGTCTCGACGCCGTCGCTCACGGCGACACGATCGCGACTACGATGCGCGCAACGACCTCACGCAACGCAAGATCGACAAGTCAAGGGCACGACGTGCTCGGTCGACTGACTCGGAAGAGGAAGATGGGGAGCTCTGCGGCGCCAGATGCTTCAGCAGATCCATTAGGCAGAAGAAAATGCCTAAAGGGTTTAAACTCCTGTCGGAGAATCCGAAATTCGACGGTCTACAAGACCCTAAAATCTGGCTAGAGGATCACATCTCCTCCATCAGGCTCCACGGAGGCAGTCGAAGTACTGCCATGCAATGTTTGCACCTACAGCTGCAGGGCGCCGCCCGAGCATGGCTAAATAACCTCCCACGCGGATCCATTCGTAGTTGGGATTAGCTGGTTTACAGCTTCGTGACAACTTTAATGGCACGTACAAACGGCCCGCATCAATCGAAGAACTGAGGTGCTGCCAGCAAAGATCTGGCGAATCGCTGCGCTCATACATCCGAAGGTGGTCCATCATCTAGAACTCCGCGGAAAACATCTCGGAGGACCGCGCGATTGATGCATTCAACGGTGGCGTCTACCGCCTAGAGCTCAGGGAGGAGCTGGGCCGCTCGAAGCCCCAGACCATCGACCACCTGATGGAGATCGCGAATCGGTGGGCCGATGGAGAAGATTCGGTGAAGAACCATGCTCACTCCAACGAGGAGGCGGAACTCGAACGTAGACGCGACCACCGGGGCAAGCGTCGCATGCGCATCTACGACGAACACGACGACGTCAACATGGTCGCAGCCGGCTGCGCTGATAGACACGACGACAACCGCAACAGCGGATACCGCGACTCCGGGAAAACCACGCAAGTGTGGCAACGTCGCACTCGCGACGAGGCACCCGCGACATCCATCAAGGACAAACTGTCCCGACCATGCACGGTACACTTCTACATCGACAAGCATGACGGCAAGAGAAAGTCCAGCCACCTCCTCAAGGACTGCCGCGAGTTCCTCAAGCTACACGAGGGATTGGTTCGGATGAACCGCAATGCAGTCGAAAGAGGCTACGGAGCCGCTCCAGGCGCCGTGGCACATGGCGCACCGCCACCACCACCTGGGCCACCCCCGAACGGAGCTGCACCGGACCAGCACCACCGAGGAGAACCGTACCCACGGGCCATGGCTACCATGATGATCCAAAAGGGGCGCCCCTCCAACAGGGTGCAGAAAGCCATCACTCGCCAAGTCAACTTGGCCACACACTCGCCACCATCCACCACTGAGTACCTCAGTGGCCGTGAGTCGTGCATTACCTTCGATAAACGCCCCATCGTACTCGAAGCACAAATTGGAGGCTTCGACATGAGTCGCGTCTTCATGGATGGCGGAAGCGGCATCAACCTCATATTCACGAGCCCCTTGCGAGAAATGAGGATCCCGCTAACCTGCTTGGAGGCATCGGAGACAATGTTCCATGACGTCGTCCCAGGGAAAGGCGTATACCCTCTAGGAAAAATCAACCTCGACGTCATATTCGGCACGCCAAAGAACTTCTAGCGCGAGCGCATCGACTTTTAAGTCGTCGACTAGCCCTCACAATACCACTGCATCCTCGGGCGCGTCGCGTTCGCTAGGTTCATGGCAGTACCCCACTACGCCTACCTGCAGATGAAAATGCTAGGTCCCAACGGCGTCATCACGATCAACGGGAGCTTTGAGCGATCTGATAGTTGCGACAGGGAATTCAACAGAATCTCCTAGTCCTTTGGGATGCAGGAGGAGCTCGCGCGATTGAAGGAAACGATAGACAACAGTCTGCCTCCCCTGAGTAGGCCAAGCTCACCTGATCTCTCCTTCGACTCATCTGTGCACACAAAGAAGGTGCAGGTCCATCCGTCAGATCCCGCCAAAACGGCCCTCATCGCCAACAACTTGAGTCCCGCATAGGAACTCGCGCTCTTCGAATTCCTCCGTGAGCACTGGGAAATTTTTGCTTGGTGTCCTGCGGACATGCCAGGAGTCCCTAGGGAATTCGCCGAGCATGCACTCAATGTCAACCCCGACGCAAGGCCAGTCAAGCAAACGATCAGGCGACTGTCTGAGCCATGAGCGCAGGCAGTCGGAATGGAAATCAATAGACTCCTCGAGGCCAAATTCATACGCGAGATCAAGGAAAGCACTTGGCTCGCCAATACGGTGTTGGTGCCAAAAAAGGACACGGATATCCTACGGATGTGCGTGGACTTCACTTCTTTAAACAAGCACTGCCCAAAAGATCACTTCCCGCTACCAGAGATCGATCAAATCATCGACTCCACCGCTGGATGCGAGCGCCTCTGCTTCCTCGATGCCTACTCAAGCTATAACCAAATTCGAATGAAGGAGGAAGACCAGGAGAAGACCGCGTTTACAATGCCCTTCGGTGTGTTCTGCTACAACACAATGCCCTTCGGACTAAAAAACGCGGGAGCCACCTACCAACGGTGCATGCAGGCTTGCCTCAAGGAGCAACTGGGTCGCAACATCCAAGTCTATGCCGACGACATAGTAATCAAAACCAAGGAGGAAGCCTCTCTAATCGACGAGTTGCGTGAAACATTCGCCAATCTCGATCGTTACCGGATTAAGCTCAATCCGGACAAATGCGCCTTCGGCGTACCATCTGGGCAGCGGCTCGGGTATCTCATCTCCGCGAGAGGGATTGAGGCAAACCCGAAAAAGATAAAGGCCATACTGGCCATGGAGAAGCCAAAGAACATAAGAGGCGTCCAGCAACTAGCCGGACGAATCACGACCCTCAGTCGATTTATCAGTCGAATGGTAGAAAAGGCACTGCCCTTCTATCAGCTCCTCCGCAAAGCTGACAAATTCGAGTGGACCAATGAAGCGCAAGAAGCATTTGAAGATCTCAAGCGCCTGCTATCCACCTCGCCAGTACTGGTGACTCCACGAGAAAGGGAACCACTACTGCTGTACATCTCCGCTACCAACCAAGTGGTTAATATAGTGCTCGTCGTCGAGCGGGCCGAGGAAAACAAGGTCCATGGCATGCAACGCCCGGTATACTACCTCATCGAGGTCCTCACGCCAACAAAACAGCGGTACCCACACTACCAGAAGCTGGCGTACGGCGTCTTCATGACCGCCCGGCGACTGCGCCATTATTTCCAGGAACACCCAATCGTGGTAGTCCGCGACGCCCCATTGGGACATATCCTCAATAACCCCGACGCCACGGGATGAGTCGAGCTTTGGGGAATCGAACTGTCTCCACGAGACATCACATACGAAAAGCGCGACGCAATCAAGTCGCAAGTTCTCCCTGACTTCCTCGTGCATTGGATGGAAAACCAACTCCCGGACAAGCCAGATATGTCCTACCTCTGGACAATGCACTTCGTTGGATCCAAGCGGAAAGATGGAGCAGGAGCAGGTGTCATACTGACATCACCTCAAGGAGACAAGCTAAAATACATCCTGCGAATGCAGTTCACAGCCTCACACAACAAGGCTGAATACGAGGCCCTGTTGCATGGGATGAGGATGGAAAAAGCCTGCGGCGCAAAGAGGCTCATCATATATGGCGACTCCAAACTGGTCGTCAACCAAACAATGCACGAGTGCGACGCACTGAATGACAACATGATCGCATACCGCGACCTCTACGATACACTCGAGGGAGACTTCGATGGTTGCGAGTTGCGACATGTAGGTCACGAAAGCAATGAGGAGGCGGACGCACTCGCCAACATAGGCTCTACCTGCGCACCCATACCACCTGGGGTATTTCTCGAGCGCATCTGCGAACGCTCCATCAAGCCAAAGGCCGCAGAGAAGAAAACAAGCGCAGCAACGGACTCGGGGGCTACGCCACCTAATGAGCCAATGGCACTCGATGACTTGGAGCTAGACACAGGACTCGAGGGCCCAATGAGCGTCATGATGATCGAACAATCCTGGACGCAGCCGTACATTACGTACCTCCTCAGTAAGCGCCTACCGGACGACCCGACAGACGCACGGCACATCGCGTGATGCTACAAGGCATTCTCCATTATCAACGTCGAATTGTATAAACGCAACATCATAGATGTGTTACAACGATGCGTCTCCTTGGCCGATGGAAGAGCAGTCCTCCTCGACATCCATGAAGGGACCTGCGGGCACCACGCTGGCAGTCGCGCCCTCGTCGCCAAAGCTCTATGAGCTGGATTTTACTGGCCCACAGCCATGCGCGACGCCAAGGACATAGTCCAAAAGTGCAACGCTTGTTAGTGATTCGCGGACAAGCCACACGCACTAGGCGCAGAACTACGGCCTATTCCATTGGCCTGGCCCTTCGCACAATGGGGGCTCGACATGGTAGGCAAGCTCCCTAGGTCCTCGCAAGGAGGCTACGTCTACCTCTTGGTCGCAGTCGACAAGTTCACCAAGTGGATTGAGGCCATGCCAGTGACCAAGCAATCAAGTCACAGCGCGGTCAAGTTCTTCGAGTCCATCGTCTACCGCTTCGGCGTGCCGCACATCATCATCACCGACAACGGGACGAACTTCACATCCAAAGAGTTCCAAGAATTCTGCGGAAACCTGGGGATCAACATCAGTTACGCCTTAGTCGCGCATCCACAGACCAACGGTCAGGTGGAAAAAGCAAACGGGCTCGTCTGTAGCGGCATCAAGAAGCGACTCCTTCGACCACTCGAGTAGGCCGTGGGTTGCTGGCCAGATGAGCTCCAATCCATACTCCGGAGCCTACGAACAACTCCAAACAGCGCCACGAGCTACACGCCATTCTTTATGGTGCACGGAGCAGAAGCAGTACTACCCGCCGAAGTTCGGTACAAGGCGTCGCGCGTAGTCGCTTACAGCGAACAAGAGTCATCTCTTGCACTCGAAGACTCCATCGACCTCCTCGACGAGGCAAGAGAAATCGCCGTAGAAAGATCCACGATCTACCAGCAGAACCTGCGCAACTACCACAATAGAAGGCTTCACCCCAGATCCTTCGTCAAAGGTGACCTGGTCTTGCGACTGAAGCAGTAGGGGCATCTCAAGCTCGAGTCCCCCTGGGAAGGACCGTACGTGATTACAGAAGTAATCCCAGGTGGTGCCTATCGCCTTCAAGATTTAGAGATAGGAGTCACATACTCCAACCCTTGGAACGTCGCACAACTACGACTCTTCTACCCCTAGCTGTTTTTTTCTTTTCGCAAATAAGGCTACTCAGCCAAGGCTACTTAGCCACACTTTGTACCTCATACTGGTCTTCAAATAAATAAAAGCTAAGTACCCCAAAAGTCTGTGTTTTTCTTTTCACTTCTGTCAATTTTATACTCGGGGGCTACGCCACCCTACATACATCTGTTCTTCGAACCAATAAACGCGATATCCTAAGTAGCTGGCACATCAATCAAACCCCTTAACGCAAACTCAACCCAGCTGCAACGCACCTGGCAAGTTGACAAAGGGATGGCCAGGCTAACGAAAAGGACTCGCATAGTGCAACGCACCTCACGCCAACAAAGATGTTTATACACATTCAACAATAAAATATCTAGAACTTATACATGAACTTTACAACACAAATACACTTATGTGCAGGATACAAATCTGGCTACTGCTGCAACAGAAGAACATTGGGTTGTTCCTCGAAGAAGTCGACAATCTCCTCTGCTGGACGGTCCACCGCCTGATAGTGCGGCACCATATTCCAAGCAGATCCGGTTGGCGGCGCTGGCGGACCGGAAGCAATGGCGGCGACATCCACGTCAGGCCTGTGCAATCGCACCATCGAGAGGGCAGCCTTGGCACCAGCCACCAACTGCTGCTTCAAGCACTCGCGAATCGTGGACATATCTTGAAATTTGGCCAGAAGAGCCAACAGGCTTGATGGAGTGTCATCCAACAGGAACATCGCCCGATAGATGTTCTTCAAACACGACTGCGACTTCTTCAGGAAGAGCAGCACTCGCGAAGCGCGATCCTGCAGGGTCGCCAATGCAGTCGCACGATCATGATCTACCCAGAAGTATCCACTCTCTTGAAGTTGCTCCTAGGTGAGATCATGAAGGCGGATGGCAATCCTATCCCTCTCCTCCTGCGGATGGCGTGCGCTAACAACTACACGAAGCAGCACCAATAGCATGAGTACAACGTACCATTGCGACTAAATACAAAGGAAAATATGAGGACGAGCAAACTAACACTTAAACTGGTCGCCCGGCTGCGTCACCTTGCCAAGCAGATATTGCTCGTGAGCGGCGGATTTTTCTGCCTTCGACTTCCACACGTCCGCGTTACCACGGATCAGGGGCAACTCACGCTCCAGTTCCTTCACATGATCACGAAGTCGCGACAGCAAGGATAGCACCTCTACCCTGGAGCGCGGCGGTGCCACTGTCTCATCAAGACATTGCGAATCCTGGTTTCCCCCCACAGGACCACTCGATGCACCCTACCACAAGTCAAGACAAAGGCAATTAAGGCGACCAAATTAACTCAAAGGCAAGGGGAACATATGCATTCAAGATAAGCATAAGTGTTTACAAACACAATCGCCAGCAGGCATGTCCTTAGGCTAAAAAGGCAACTGATCAATTACTACAACAAGCTAACTACAGAGCAGCTGGCTTCTTCGACTTCGACGGCTTCGGGGGCTTCATCAAGTCTGTGGTAGTATCAGATACCACTGACTTTCCGCCGGCCCCTAAGGCCGAAGATTTCGCCGCCTTCTTCGCACGTTGAATCTCCTCTGAATACTTGGCAACAGTATTTATCAAGGAATGGCCATATTTGGCACAAGCAGTCGCAAAGGGAGCGAAGACTACCTGATGACCATCCGTGCCAACAGGCATCGCCTTCGACACTGCAGAGGGATCTATCTCGACTCCGTGGGCTTGCACCATGGCGAGTGACATCGTCGCACCAGCCGCCCGGAGGGAGTTCTTGTAGGTAGCAGGCACACCCCCGGCGAGTGACTCCACCAGCTTGTCCATATTATCGACCAGCTCCGCCTTCGGCATCAACTCCTCTCGGAGGCGACTAAGGGCGACCTTGGCCTTGGACAACGTATCCTGGATGGCGGCGCTTCGGTCCTCGACCGCAGATACCGCGCCGGCTAGAGCGTCATCACGACAAAGGGCCTGCGGGTCAAAATTCAAGTCGCCAGCATCTACACCGAAAATACACACATGGATCAAACTTCTAGTGCCACCGGCAAAACTCTAGATGCAGATAGGAACATCAATAAAATATCTACCAGCAAAGGTACTTGAGAGGGCCTTGGCGACTGAGAACAGTTGCTCTTCGAACAACTTTTCCCTGGCGACTGAGAACAGATCCTCTTCGCGCTTCTGGGCATCATCACGAGCCGCGATTGCCTCGTCGCGCCCCTTCACAGCTGCGGCTAATGTCTTCTCCAACGTGGCGACGTTGCGCAGTAAAGCATTATGCTCAGCTACATGGCAGTCAATAATTGGCTATCAGTCGATTACACCAGAACAGAGAGAAGACGAAAAGATAAAGTGTAGAAGCACTCACTTTCGACCACGCGGTGACGCATCTCCAGCTTGGCATGCTGGCAACCCATCGCCATCACCTGCTCTGCCACTTGCGCAACTTCCTTTACAAGGAGCTGTCACACAAAACAAGGAGTCAGAAGAGGGCAACAGAAGGCGTCGACTGCCACACTAAAAAAGAAGGAAAGATATACTTACATGGTCCTCTAGCGACTCCGAAGAAGTTTGCTGAACTGTCATCCGAGCAACTATTCGATGCTCCCCTATGTGAGGAGAGCTCGAAGAATTGTGCCCGGAGTGGGCCGCCGCCGGAGGAGAAGGAGCGTGCTCGACCTCTACTTTGGCCCTTGAGGTTGCGACTCCAGATTCCTTCACAAACTCGACGTCGCTAGAAGATGACGACGCCTCTTGGCTACAAGACCAAATTCACATTAAGAAAAGGAAAACTCCAGGGCAAAGCCAACAAGAATAAAACAGAAAAGAACTAGTGAACTCGCAAATTTACCAGTCAAAGTTGTCAAGATTAAACGTGGCCTCCGCCGACTCTGACGAAGACTCCTTCGGCAATTGCATCTTCTTGCGAGAAGATGGTGCCACAGCCCTCACAGGAACAGCGGGAATTGGTGACTCCGCACCAGCAGCTGTGCCTTCTGGAGTCGAAGGAGTCGACACATCGGAGTCCTCGCTGCGCGAATGCTTGCAAGTATCCGGGCTCTCGGACTCGGGGGATTCCTCTTCCACATCAGAAGGGACAGTCGACTCAGACTCGTCCTCTTCCAAAGCTTCGTGAGGAATATAACCCTCAGGGAGAGGAGGCATACAAGGAGACACTGCCCAATCCTGCATACAGATAGTGAAGATCAGCAAACAGAACAGGTAAGCAACAGAAAACGCAATCGCGAAAGTAAGCTACTACGTAGCACAACTGTACCTCAGGAGGAGGATTCGAAGCATCGAAAGGAGGAACGACTGGCTCATTCAGAAGCACATCCTTGAAGGTGTACTTCGTGACCAGTCGCACCCTCTTATCTACCTCACTCGCGGACATGCCATTGGCAGACATGCGAGTGGCATCATCAGCGCCACCCCATTGAAACATGGGATGGACTCTGGCCTGGAGAGGCTGGATGCAACGACGCAGCCAAGTCCTGACAAGGGCGCAGCCTCCCTCTTCCGCGCCTATGCGACTCTCGAGGTCGCAAACGCGTTGATATAGCACGTCTGTCTCCGCGAGTTCGGAAGGCATGATCACGTTTTTCCATGAATGCATCTTCTTACAAGGAGTCGCGGGATTGAAAAGCGCGAGTCCAAAGTGCTCGTCCTTGGCCTTCTGGTCGTGAACATAGAACCATTTGTCCCTCCATCCCTGAATGTACTTGGCGAGCTTGATGTCGAAGTAGGTGGCGGACGGGTCGACATGGATTCCACAACCACCTACGTCGTAAACTAGAGAGCCAGATGCGGACTGGCGCTTCAGCTTAAATAAGTGTTTGAAAAGGCCAAAGTGCGGCTCGATTCCGAGCCAGCACTCGTAAAGAGTGATGAAACTGGAGATGTGAAGAATCGAGTTTGGGGACAGCTGATGGAGCTGGAGCCCGTAGAAACAAAGGAGACCCCTAAGAAAGGGGTGGAGAGGCAAAGAAAGGCCGCGAATGACGAATGCAAAAAACATCACTCGAAAACCGGCGGGAGACACAGGAATGGTCTCACCGCTGGGGACGCGCGCATCAGCGACTGCTGCAGAAATAACTCCGTCTTGGCAAAGAAAACGGAGATCCGACGCCTTGATGATAGAGGGGCGCCACGCGCCATTGGTCACGCGGGTGCCCGCGACCTTCTTTTTCCCGCCGGCGGCGGCACTGGTGCCCGTAGCAACGGGACCACCCTTCTTCTTCGTCGCAGCAACAGTGGCCACGGATTCAGCGGCAGCGCCTCCTTTCTTCTTTCCCATTGCGCGGCGACGATGGGAATGCCGAAAATAACTTGGAAATGAGCGGAGGTGGTCCAGAGTTGAGGAGGAGATGAGCGCAGGGAAAAGCAGATGAGCAGCAGCAATGGCGATGGCAGCGAGGAAGAAAAGAGTGCAGATGGAAAATTACCGCCGTAGCGCCGCTACTTAACCCCTAGGAGATGCAATCCAACGGCTCACAAAAACCCTACTGGGCGCGTGGCACGCATCGCGTTCGACACGTGGAGAAGAGGAAGCGCGAACTGTCCCTCCACTGCTCCCATTACACGCGTAAATCGAGGAGGCATAGTTAATAATAAGATTACGCACTCCTAGTCAAATCAAAGTCAAAAAGTAGGACCCACCGCTCGTCATGTCCCATCAAAATCGCTCACGCGGGCAACTGAGGTCATGCAAGCGTCAGCACTGACGTCATCAACAGCTACGTAGCGGAAAACTTCGACTACTTTAGTCCTTGCTGGAGTCTTCGACTCCACCAAGCACTCGGGGGCTACTCCCATAGGGAGCGCTGACCGCGCACCCTACGATTTTTTCTTTTCTTATTGCAGGGATATAGGCAATCAAATTCAAACCCAACCACTCGAAACATGGTTCGACTATGGACATGGGTTACTCCCATAGGGAGCGCCGGAAACAATTTCGACTGAAACAAGCAAGCAGAAGACGACAGTAGTCGCAAATATGTTTTAGTCCCTACCTGAGTCTTTGACTGAAACAAACAAGCAAAGATGATAGCAGTCGCAAAAATTCTTTAGTCCCTGCCTGAGTCTTCGACTCAACTAGGCATTCAGGGGCTACTCCCATAGGGAGCGCTGCCCGCGCCCCCTGTGATTATTTGCACAAAAACTGTGTGTTGATAACATCCGCACTCGCAGATCATGGCGACACCGCCTCATAATTTTCCCTACAAAGAGATTACGTCTCCTGGGTCGCCCGAATCATCTCCGCGATGATAAAATTCGGATGCCGCGCTTACCGCCTGAAGGTAAGACCTGAATAAGGCCTAGCAACACATTTAACTGCGCACTACCAGAAAAATATCCGTGCCTACAGGCACGATGAACATGCCTAGACGGACGCGTCAAGTGCTCACACCCATATAACTGGAATTCGACTCCTGTAAGACCTCGCCGGCCTGAGTCGAATTACGCCAGCACTTTTCCGGATTCGAGTCCAGGGACTCGAGTTCGAGTAGATTGCGTTGTTTCACCCTAAGGTGGTTAACTGATACCGATACTTCGGCTATATCAGGCACGTATATCAACAATCCCTATGACATAAATGAAAGCAGTCGAAAATGTACTTATTCATGCACTCGAAGACTTCAAAAAGTACCCAGTCGAATCTGTGATTCCACTGGATACTCGGGGGCTACTGACATGGGTATACCCTATAGGTACTCGAGCTTGGTATATACGGTCTAAATACGTATAGGCCCACGGTGTCGCCAAGGCCCAGATGAAAGGACTCGAGTAACCTGCGGACTCTCGATTGCTTGAAGGACAAGATGAAGCTAAAGATAGAAAGTTTGGAGGGGAAAACCCTAACTTGTAACCGAATCGACCTGCTACCCGAGACCTAGCCTATCTATATAAAGGCTAGGAGGGGGCGGCGTGAAGGACACACGCAACCCTAGTTTCCACAACCCTCGCCAGATTGCATCTGCGCACCATTGTAACTTTTGACTCCTTCGATAATTCCACGAGCAGACAAGCAGGAGTAGGGACCTCTACGAGGCTTGAACCAGGGTAAATCCTTTGTCCCCTGTGTGCTTGTTTGCTAGCCGATAGATGTCTCCAGCGCTCCCTCCTTCTCCAAAACCCAAGTCCATGACAATGGGCATTGATGAGTTAAACCCTCGTCACCTGTATTTTCTAAGCATTCTATGTGTAAGAACCAAGCTCGTATGATCCCTATGCTATTAGCTACTTAACCTGTATGAATTACATTCCCCCTTTTGTATGCTCAATATTCATTCTTACAAATTCTGCCTGTGCCATTTGCATGCGGCAGAATCCAGGACTGACATGCATAAGGTGTGATACAGTCATAAGTCATAACCAAACCTAGATTATAGAGAAGGATACAGTCATAAACCAGATTATAGTTTGACAAAGGTAATACACAGCAATTCATAATTTCTCACATAGTGTACTTATGAAATAACATGTTTTCATAAACACAACAATCATGCACTAATAGTCTACATCCCAGCTTGTTGGCGAAGGCAACCGATCCCAGGATGCCTTCGGTCGCTTGCCCCGGTTTGTAGATTCGTCTATGATCCGGCATTTGGGACAAACAACCTGCCTTGGTGGTGGTTCAATGATGCGATGCCTGGAACGAGATTTTACAATCTGGCGGTATAGCTCGTGGCTAACATACCCGTCTATTGCAACGTACTTCAGATTAGGTTCAGAAAGTGGCTTATCCGTCCAGTAATCGTGCCCTAAACGCATCCACGAACATCTCGGCAATCTGTCCTTCATGTCAGTGTACCACGGGTCTATGAGTTCGGAGGCAAGAGCGGCCATCCCGGTCTTGCCGCCCTTCATCCCTGGGATCTAGTAAATTTCCTGGATGTCCACTCTGCACTCCTTTGGGATTCTAATGTTGACAGTCGGGCTTTCAAGCAGTTTACTGTCATTCGTGATGTCAACACTGGTAAATGTTATGTGCTGGTTCACGAGAAAGTCATGAAACAGATCCCTAATGCTTTCGCCCCACCTACATGAAAATGAATTCAGACAAATAATATAGCAATAACTTTTGCAAATAGACGGTTCAGGAACAAAATGACAACAAAGTCTACCAGATCCCGTCAGCCCCCTACTCGCAAAAAGGCTAGTATACGAGGACGTGCCCCTTCATGGAGAATTGCACCACGGCGATCCTACGGCAATCGCGGTTGTACTCGAGGTCGAGACCTACGGACCTGTTTTCTTCGAACTGTAGCCAACTCGTGAAATTATTCAGAGTGTTCCTCACCGTCTGAGGGTCGATGGTGTAGACGACATCGATCTTCTTCCCGCCATGTACTTCGATGTCGAAGTGCGTAGTTTCTTTCCTGCCATCGTTTCGGACGTCCGGAGCGTCCATGACTAGAGGCAAGAGGGAAAGGATACGAAGGAAGAGGGTGATGCGGTGGTGGAGGAAATGGAAGAGGCCGTGGAGGAGAAAGACGATGAGGCCGTGGAGGAGGAAATGAGACGGAGAAGTGAAAGATTGGAACCGCCCTTACCAATATCTAGAATGGTGCACGACCGTTCGTAGTAGGGTGCAGGTGGCGAAAAACGGCGGTTTTACACGTCGACCCTAGCACTTCCTAAAATTTGTTTTGCGCCACTTGCATGCGGTGGAATTAATTCAAATGTAGGCACGTTTACGTGTCCGACCTTCACTCACTAACAGGCGGGCCGCACATTTCCCTTTTACGATTTATTTTTTCACTTCCTCTAGACGGTTCCGATGCCCGCCCTCACTAATTACGCCCCCTTCTTTTCTTCCACGCGGACGAGAACCGGCGGTGGCGGCGGTTCCTTGCAGATTCGCTCCCCACTCGAACAACTGCCCCCATCCCTGATTCCACCCCCTCTCGAATCCATCCGCCTCCTTATCACAACGCCTCCATTAATCTACCGGATTCCAGACTCCATTTGCCGCTATGGCTAGAGCTTGGGGTAGCAGCAGGCTGAAGCAAAAGGCATGCGAGGACGACGCGGATGGCCAGGGCGACCGCTACCGCGAGGATTGGGGATGGCCGAACCTCAGCACCGCGAACATGCACAGGATCGCCTCGGAGTTGGACATCATCGCAGCCGGCCGCCTCGCTCGCTGCATCCCTGGCTACCGCGTGATGATGCGGAACATGGACAAACAACCGTTCGGCACGCCAGGCCTTCTTTACCCTGATAACAGCAAATGGACAGACGACCGCGATGGCCATGTAAGTTCCACTATCTAGCTTATTCGTTCAGTCATATCGTTGATTCATATCTGCTGAACTCTCATCGGAATCCTATGTTTCTTTCGTCGAACGTGTTGTGTGCACGCGCGGTTTGAACAAATCGAACCATTTAAGACTATTATGTACAACGAAAGCTCTACTCGTACCTGATATTCTGGTATTTTCATAGTGACACAGTCTTACTTTAGGTGATAGACGAGTTATCAATTTCAATTTTGCGATGGAATGCCTACTAGGTGATATTCTATTTCCTAAAATAGAAACAAACAGATTAGATAATTTAAGGCTGTTATGCCCCGAGCTATTTAATTATGATCATCGTCAGGAGTTTGTTCTGGGGGGCTCTGCTCCTACTCCATATATTGAGTATCTTCGTAGTGACACATGCACAATTTTGGCAATATCTGAGGAGACACTCGTATTTAGGTGATATTTTTGTGTACTTTAATCTAAAGGTCCAGTTGTCAAATTGTATTTGCAATGGAATCCATGCTAGGTGATTGTACCAACTGACAACAAACTCTGCAGAATATTCATGCAAAACTGATGCTGCTGGATAAGTGGTCGGAATCAGTAGTGGTGAATATCAAGGAAGAAGAACAGACGGAAATGAGAGGTGACCAGAACTGGGTGGGTGGCAACGGCGAGTGGCTGGTCCTTTTATCCTAGGATGGGAGTACTTGGACTGTAAAAAATTGCTATAGATCGAAGAGACTTGCAGTGGCATCTTTGAAGGGTGTCAGCATTACTGCATTCAACGGCGGGTGGCCGCCGCACATTTCGGAATTCGCTTACAGGTTCAACATGGTAGAAATTGAGCTCGTGAAGGTATATCTCCCACATAGACTGCGGGAGGGGCATGGAAGAACTGGGAGTACGACCTTTTAGCGGTGTTCGACAAGACAATCACATTCATTAGATGCCTAGAAGACAAGGAATGGACAGTCTTGCGTGACGACTTCCTGCAGCCGGAGAAGTATGTCGACGCCGTCTTCACCTACGGCTACTCTTCTTATAGACCGCAACACATTTATGTGGTCACTGAACCAAGCGGCGACGTGCGTGTTTGGGAGCCGTCCATTTGGGGTGAGTCATGGTGTCATATAGCATGTAAAATACAATTCAAAATTCTGCTTACTGACTGTTAGTAACACGCAGGTACCCACGCATCCCCGCACATAATTCCAGCTCCGGTCATCGAAGATGCATTAGCAGATGCTGAACTTGGGACACGTCGCTAGTTCCTGACACCTATCGGAGACAACACGGAACATCATGATGAACTCTTGTGGATTCATATCAGGGGAGCACTAAACAGCGTTGGTGATACAATAGAACATATGGGGACACAACTTTCTCCATACCCATCGCTGCGGTGTCACGTTTTCTCGAGGTCCGCATGCCCATCCGAAGACCCAGTAGAGCAAGTCTGGAGCAGAGTCAACAATCTGAAGGGACAATCTGTGTTTCTTGGGATCAACTACCCTTTCTTTGTCGGGGCCCCTGGAGCTATTGAACCTGTAATTGCTCAGGCAGCCCTGGCCCCTGATGCTGTTGCTGGTGGTGGTGGTGGTGGTGGTGTTGATGGTGGAGCTGACGAAGAACTAGCTGTTGCTGCTCCTGGTGAAGCTGACAAAATACTTGGTGATGCTGCTGGTGAAGCTGACGAAATACTTGCTAATGCTGCTGCTGGTGAAGCTGACGAAATGCTTGCTGAGGCTGCTGCCGGAGTCCAGGAAGAACATGCTCGTGTTGTTGCTGAGGTGCCAGTACTTCCAGTGTTGATAGCAGACTGTGTGTTCGCTGCACACTCACGCGCCTATCATGTTGACACTCCAGATGTGACCTGGAGCCGAATCCACGTCAGGGGGAAGGGGCCTACAATTGTCTCATCAGTGGGGCCGTACTATTTGAAGGAGAATGAAAGATGGCCAAACGCAGCATTCTGGTTCGTTCCGACGATACCACCAGCTCCAGGGACCTAGTGTTCATACTGGCAGATCCGATGAACCATTTGTCTTTATCTTTATCATTAGTTACACTTATGTGTGTAAATACTAAGTTATGCTTATTTGTGTAAGACTAAGTTAGGCCTAACTGCGTAATATTCAGCGAAGCCCAACTTTTCTTTCCATGCCCATAACAACAGAATTGCAGCATAGAACATACAAATGTAATGTGCATACCACGCATTTTTGCTCAGGATAACAACCACTTCAAGCAAATGATACATCGTGTACGCATTTGAACGCATCACTAGAATGTGCCACCTATTGATGATTGATGACATGGATCTAGCTTTTCTACGCTTATTTGCATTGAATCGCTCATTGATTTTTTAACATAATTTTTGGCAATGGCTGATGAACTCCACTCTCTTGGTAACTTGCTTCGTCAGTGAGCACTTGTTGATGCAATGCAAAGTACAGAACATGGTCGTCATCGTCATTCCATTTAGGTTCTCTATGTTTCGTAATCACGGAGCTACTAATTTCAAATGAAAATCTAGTAAACAATATATGTGTACATTGTTAGAGTATGCTATGGCCATGGTACATACATGTTTTTCTACAATCACAAGAAGAAAACTTGATGCATTTTCACCTTGTTGGCGTTGTGCCGAACTGGGTGGATGTGGCTTTGGGGTTCGGAAAGGAAGGCGCCATGGCTGGTGCGTGTGCGACCACGGCAACGGCGAGCTCAGATTCTGGAGGAGACCAATAGGACCGAGCATGGTCGGCATGGGTACAAATCTCACCCGGGAATGAATTCCCGTCCCCGCACCGTGCCAATGGTGCGGTCATGGTGAGGGTGAGCTCCAATTCGGGATGGGGGGGAGAACGGGCCAAGCAGGTTTGTCCAAGTCCTAGCTCCACGCCATGGCCGCAACCACAGATTGCCGTCCCGGAGGAAGAAGCAGACGCATAAAGGATGCATGCGCCAACGCTGCAAGCCTACATGGCAGCCTACATGGCAGCGACGACGGCAGCGACATAACGGCGAGAACTGACAGGGGGACCCAATTTGATGGCCGTTAGCCTGATTTTTTGTATTGAAACGTAAAGTTGAATTCGTGCCGAAAAGGACCCTCTGAGTATTTGGCACGCCAACTATAGTCATCGCGGATGATATCAGGGAACTCGGGTACCGCGTTGCCTGGCCACCCCAACTTTCGGGCCGCAAAATGATATTCTCGAAAGAGGGGGTCCAACCAATTTATTCAGAAAACTAAGCAAACCAAAGCAAACGAAAATCCAAACTGAAAACGAAAAAGAAGACGCTCCAAGAACAATACAACTGTGCATGAGACAATAAAAATGAAGCATTTGGAAGGAACCTGGGATTTTTATTGATGAAGACGGGAATGCCTTGGGCATCCCCAAGCTTTGACGCTTGTACTTCTTGGATATTTCTTGGGGTGACACGCGTAGCATCCCTAAGCTTGAGCTTTAGTCCATCCTTCATCTCATTACTCATTCCTTCCATACACCTAAAATTTTTCCTTCATACAAAACTTCACACAATCTTTATTAGCAACATTAGTGCACTCAAGATAAATAAGTCTTAAGGTTCAGTTCTAACACCAAATAAACTTCCATTAGAACACTAGCTACTGTATCACTTCCATCAAAAATCTCAATTCCTCAAAATAACTCAAAAAAGAACCAACAAGAAGCAAATGCAGAAAATGGCAGAAATCTGTCAAAACAGACCAGCAGGTAAAGACGAATTTTTTCGAAGACCTTCTGTTGCTCAAATCAAAAAGTGGCGAACTAACGAAAGTTAGATAACAACCTGAGGCAGAATCACAAAAATTCACGCCTCAAAAAGACGTTCAGATATTTTACACGAATTTTTACGGTGAAGCACAGAAATCTGTTTCGGGACAGCAACTTTCCCAATCATTACTTCTCTCTCATTAGAGGTTACTCTTGGCACAAAAAGCAAACAAAAAGGATAAGGAGCGGTTATTACTGAAGTAATAACTTCCAAGACTCATCTATAACTTTTGGGTTATCTCCCAATAAGTACTTTTCTTTAACGCCTTTGAGTTAGGCATAAGAAGCAACAAAAAGAATCAAGTGTTCTCAAATCAAGAAGCATTAAGACCAAATTTTGTTTTCATAGGAGAAGCAAAAGAAATCTTCTCTCTCTTCTTAGGGAAGTGTTCTATACCTTTCTTGAGTGGGATTTGATATTTAATGGTGCCTTCTTTCATATCAATAATGGTACCAACAGTTCTAAGATAAGGTCTTCCCAAAGTAATAGGACAAGAAGCATTGCATTCAACATCCAAAACATAGAAATCAACAAGGACATAGGCATTGCTAACCATAATAAGAACATCATTAAGAATCCCCATGATTTTATTTTTAGCATTATCATCAAGTGGGACATTCAAATAACAATCTTCAAGAGGAGGCAAATCAAGCATATCATAAATCCTTCTAGGCATAATAGAAACACTACTATCAAGATCACATAAAGGTTTGAAATCAAAGTCATTCACTTTCATATTAATGATGGTTTCCCAACCATCTTCTTGTTTTATAGGAATAGAAGCTTTATGTTTCATCTTTTCTTCTTTAATCTTTATGAGAGAATCAATAATGTGTTTTGTAAAGGCCATGTTCATCGCACTAGCATTAGGACTTTTAGCAAGCTTTTGTAGGAACTTAATAACTTCAGAGATGTTTCAAACATCAAGATCAAAACAAAATTTATCATCTAGAGTAATAGAACTATTACTAGCCTCAACACTAGTGGTGGTAATAGTAGAAACACTAATGTTTCTAGCAATTTCATCTTTTGTTTCCCACTTAGCATGTAATTCAGCTAATAGTCTAATACTTTCATCAATTCTTACTTGTATAGCATTGGTAGCTGCAAAGGGATTATCATTAGTTTCAGGTTTAGCAGCCATTTTATTAATCAATGAAGATTGAGCTTCAGACAAAGATGCTATATTTCTTTCGGCATTAGAGAGTTTTTCCTCGATAGTTTTATTGAAAGCAGTTTGTTTACTAATAAACTCTTTAAGCATAACTTCAAGTTCAGAGGGAGCACTCATATTATTGTTGTAGGAACTTCCATAAGCATTACCATTGTTGGAAGGATATGGCTTATAATTGTTGTTACCAAAATTATTCCTATAAGCATTATTGCCAAAGTTGTTATTTCTTATGAAGTTCATATCAACTTGCTCTTCTTGAGCAACCAAAGAGGCTAAAGGAACATTATTTGTATCAATATGGGCTTTCCCATTAACAAGCATAGACATAATAATATCAATCTTATCACTCAAGGAGGAGGTTTCTTCAACAGAATTTACCTTCCTACCTTGTGGAGCTCTCTCAGTATGTCATTCAGAATAGTTAACCATCATATTATCCAAAAGCTTTGTTGCAGCACCCAAAGTGATGGTCATAAAGGTACCTCCAGCAGTAGAATCCAATAGGTTCCTTGAAAAGTAGTTCAATCCTGTATAAAAAGTTTGGATGATCATCCAAGCAGTCAATCCATGAGTGGGACAATTCTTTACCAAAGATTTCATTCTTTCCCAAGCTTGATCAACATGTTCATTATCAGATTGTTTAAACTTCATTATTTCACTTCTCATAGATATAATCTTAGCAGGAGGATAGTACTTTCCAATAAAAGCATCTTTTCATTTAGAAGAATCAATACTATTCCTAGTTAAGGAATTCAACCATCTTTTAGCTTTTCCTCTCAAAGAGAAAGGAAACAATTTCAGCTTAATAATATCACCATCTACATCCCTATGCTTTTGCATCTCACAAACTTCAACAAAGTTATTTAGATAGGCAACAACATCTTCATTACTAATACCAAAAAATTGTTCTCTCATAACAAGATTGAGTAAAGTAGGTTTTATCTCAAAGAAAGTATCTTCAGGCACAGGTGGAGCAATAGGTGTGCTCATAAAATCATTGTTGTTGGTGCTAGTGAAGTCACACAACTTAGTGTTTTCAAGAGTAGTCATTTTTTGTGTTTTCAAATAAGAAAGCAAACTAGTAAAACTATTTTTTTGTGTTTTTGATAAAGAAACAAGCAAACAAAGCAAAAAGAAACTAAGCAAAACAAAAATAACAAAGTAGAGAGATTGGTTATGAGGGACTCCCCTTGTGAAGATGTCCTTGACTTCCCGGCAACGACGCCAGAAAAATGCTTGATGGCTCAGTGTTGATGTAGAGCTCGTTGGGAACCCCAAGAGGAAGGTATGATGAGCACATCAGCAAGTTTCCCTCAGTTATGAAACCAAGGTTTAATCGAACCAGTAGGAGCAAGGAAACACCCCAAAGGTGTTGCTAGCCGAGCCTTGGCAGGGCGCACTACCGGTGCTAGTAGCAACGTGGAGACCTGCACAACACAACCACCGAACTTTGTCCCCAACTTGCGATGAGGTTGTCAATATCACCGTGTTTTGCTGAAAACAAAGGATTAAATGTATCGAATGGAAAGAAGTAATAGTTTACATGAAGTAAACACAAAACAGTAACAGTTTATAGATTGTATGTAAAAGAAAAGGACCGGGATGCATAGTTCACTAGAGGTGGCTCTCCTTAGGATAGATAACATGCCGGGTGAACAAATTACGGCGGGGCAATTGACAAACATCGAGAAAGCATACAAGCATATACTAATCGTCTTGACTCCTTTGGAACTTAATTGGGCATTACAACATTATACATAGACCGCCATCCAACTGCATCTATGACTAATAATCCACCTTCAGGTTATCATCCGAACCTCCTCCAGTATTAAGTTGCAAGCAACAGATTATTGCTTTACGAATTGCGTGTAATGTAAACAATACGATTGTTCCATGAACAAAGGATTATTGTTTTCTCCCTAGTAGCAACAACACATCTAGTACCTTAGAGATTTCTGTCACTTCCCCAGATTACCAGAGGCATGAACCCTCTATCGAGCATAAATACTAACTCTTGGAGTTGCTAGCATCTACTTGGTCAAGATAGCTACTAACAACGGAAAGCATGCAAGATCACAAATAACAAAGACATGATAGAATCAATAATCAATCTGAAATAGCATCTCAATATCCATCGGATCCCCGCAAACACAACATGCAGAATTACAAATAGATGATCTTGATCATGAACAGAGATCACACGATCTAAACATGAAAGCACAAAGGAGGAGAACCAGCCATCTAGCTACTACATGGATCCGTAGTCCAAGGATGAACTACTCGCGCATCACACGGGAGGCTTGCATGGTGATGAATACGGCCTCCAGGGTCAATTCCCCTCTCCGGCAGGGTGCCAGGAAGAGGTTTAGATCCCTCCCGATCTAGAGATGGAGATGACGGAGGCTACAGACTCTTTCGTTGATGTTTGATTGGGTACTTAGGATTTTCGTCTCGAGGGTATCTTATAGGCGGAAGGGGAGGCCGAGGGGGTGCCTGGGCTGGCCACACCACCCCCTGGCGTGGGCCAAGCCTAGCTGCGCGGCCAGGTGGTGTGGCCGCCCTCTGGCCCCTCTCCGTCTCGTATTCTGGCATCTGATGACTTCCGAAAAAATAGGCACTTTGGCTTTTGTCCCGTCCAATTATGAGAATATTCATTTTCTAACTTTCCTGGAACCAAAAATAGCAGAAAACAGGCAGCTGACACTGTGGCTCTTGTTAATAGGTTAGTCCAAGAAATCATATGAAAAGTACTCCAAAGTGTGGACAAAACACAATAAAGTGGATAAAACCAAGCATGGAACATCAAAAATTATGGATACATTTGCAATGTATCAGCTACTGGAAGCCACGTACTAGTTATGATTTTGAGTGAAATCTATTGGCACCAAACTTGCAATTCAAGGTTCATCCATTGTTCAAGTTGCTGATAGACGTAGTTCAAGATTCTAGGCGGATGTTCAACTTAACAGTCTCTTCTGAAACTGTGGTATATAAACAAGTAGCGAGGATTGGAAAATCTTCAAATGGGCATTTGAGATCTGGTGGGGGATTGTTAGAAATAATGGGCTAATATATTTAAGCCCATATGTGATTTAAGTTTTTCCCTAAATCTCAAAGCCCATGTGTGTGGAAGCCCATGTGTGATTTAGCCCAATTTGGTGGCAGCTGACATATGAGTGGAGTGAGAGCTAAAGTTTAGTCCCACATGGAAAGTTGGAGGAGAGTTACACCACCTTATAAGGTGGAGTGGTTCACCACTTAGTAAAGTGAGTGAGAAGAGGAGAACTACACGCGCGCTCCTCCTCCGATGACGCCGCTACTCGCACACCTGCCCGCTCGTCTCGTCATGACGCATGCACGCGCCGTGGGTTGCGGGAATCTCGCCGAGCCGAGCTTTATTTTTGCTGCTTAGGGAAACTTGTGCGGTTTTGACAGACGTGTCAATAGTCAGCCTATTCGGGTCGCTCCCGGATCTAGGGCTCTCTGTAACCGACCCGAGCATGCGCAAAATGGGCTTGGTCCACGACGTGCCCTATGCAGGATTCCCGAGCCATTCTATATAAATACTAGTGCGGCTTCCACCACGACACACCGAAAACCAATCTAGGGTTTTGCCTCCTCTCTTCCTTGCACTGACACCATAGTCTACTCCATCCCGCTTACTAGTGTGCACCGGGAAATGGGAGAGAAGGTCTCTGGAACCACTCGCCTTTGCGATCCTGTACGGGAAAGGGCGAATAAGGTTTTTGGGAAGCGCTCTGCGCGACTACTTGAGTTCTTCATCACGGGTCGTCTTCCATCCAAGTCGGGCGGTGCTGCCTATCGCCGTCTTCGCCACCGTCTGCTTCGATCAATCTTCCCCAAAGTTACTACTATGACTACTGCAATCGAACGGTACGTGCGACGTGCTGCTGCCTGGTTATTCATCATGTTCTGCGAGTACATGTTTAGCTGCAGCCTGTTTCCGTTCATCTTGTTGTTTAGTACATCTAGTATGTTCGAGTTACATGTGCTAGTAGCTGGTATTGTCATGTTTAATATTCTGGAATTAGTCATGGAAATTGTGCCTAATTATCCAACAATCCAAAAACCTTATTATATGCAATTTTCCAAGATAAACATGGGACACTTGGCCGATGCGATGAAGCTGGAAAAGTTTACTGGTGTTCATTTTAAGAGGTAGCAGTATAAGACCACTATGTGGCTGCAAAATCTGAAAGTATTCGAGGCTAGTGAGGGTTTACCTGAAGGAACTATATGTAAACAAGATCAGAACAAGTTCAAGGAAACCAATCTTGCCTTGGGGGGATGCGTTCTGAGTGTTCTTGGCAACAAGCTGTTTGATGTGTACATGCACTTCAAAGATGGCAAAGAGATCTGGGAGGCACTGAACGCTAAGTTTGGTGTATCAGATGCTGGCAGCAAACTGTACATCATGGAGAACTTTCATGATTACAGGATGGTTAACAACCGTTCTGTAGTCGAACAAGCTCATGAGATACAGTGTTTTGCCAAGGAGCCTGAAATCCTTAAGTGCAACTTACCCGACAAGTTTGTGGTTGGGTGCATCATTGCAAAGTTGCCTTCTTCATGGAGGAACTTTGCCACAACTCTCAAGCATATGAGACAAGAGATATCGGTTGAAAACCTGATAGCGTCTCTTGATGTTAAGGAGAAGGCTCATGCTAAGGACACTGCTAAGAAAGGAGGCGAGGGTCAGTCTAGTGCCAACATGGTGCAGAAGAGGACCTTCGGCAAGAACAAAGGGAACTATAAGCCCTCCTTCAACATGCCTGAAAAGACTACAACCTTCAAGAAGAAGAAGAATCCAAACAAGGCCGAGCTAGGATGCTTTACTTGTGGAGAGCTCGGACGCTTCTCCAGGGAATGCTTAGAACGTGCAGATCGCAGAGGGAAAAGTGGAAAGACTGTCAATATCATGACCGCTAACAACAGGGATGGGTCACACGGGATTCTTCCGTCCTAATGGGTAATGGATCACACGCTTCTGTTCATGGTGTTGGCACGGTGGATCGGAAGTTTACTTTCGGAAAGATCGTGCAGCTGAGGAACGTGTAGCATGTCCCTACTATGAACAAGAATCTAGTTAGTGACTCCCTTCTATGCAGAGATGGGTTCAAGGTTGTGTTAGAGTCTAATAAAGTCGTTGTTTCGAAACATGGACAATTTATTGGTAAAGGTTATGAGTTTTGAGGCTTGTTCTATTTCTCTCTTTCAGAGTTTTGTAATAAATCCGTGAATCATATTTGTGGTGATGTTAATGATGATACCAGTGTTTGGCATTGTAGTTTATGTCACATTAATTTTGGTTTGATGTCTCGGATGTCCAGCATGAGTTTAATTCCGAATTTCACTATTGCCAAAGGTTCTAAGTGCCATAGTTGTTTGCAATCAAAGCAACCTCAAAAGCCCCACAAGGCTGCCGAGGAGAGAAACTTGGATCCTTATGTGGTTCATGAAAAGAATAAACAGGAAATGACACTGGTGGATCCTTATGTGGTTTGTTTAGAAGAACACACATGCAATGACACTGGGTGTGGTTCATAAGAAGAACACACATCCAATGACACTGGTGGATCCTTACGTGGTTTGTTTAGAGGAACAGACATGCAATGACACTAGGTGGATCCACATGTGGTTTATGGAAGTAAAAGACATGCAATGACACTGGTAGATCCTTATGTGGTTCATGAAAAGAACAGACATGCAGTGAAACTGGGTGTGGTTCATGAATAGAACAGACATGCACTGACACTGGGTGTGGTTCATGAAAAGAACAGACATGCAATGACACTAGTGGGCCCATCCTTACGTGGTTCATGAAAAGAACAGACATGCAATGACACTGGTGGATCCTTATGTGGTTTGTTTAGAAGAACACACATGCAATGACATTGGGTGTGATTCATGAAAAGAACACACACGCAATGACACTGGTGGATCCTTATGTGGTTTGTTTAGAGGAACACACATGCCATGACACCGGTGGATCCACGTGTGGTTCATGAGAAGAACACACATCCAATGACTCTGGTAGATCCTTATGTGGTTCATGAAAAGAACAGACATGCAGTGAAACTGGGTGTGGTACATGAAAAGAACAGACATGCACTGACACTAGGAGTGGTTCATGAAAAGAACAGACATGCAATGACACTGGTGGATCCTTATGTGGTTTATGGAAGGAACAAACATGCAATCACACTAGGTGGATCCATATGTGGTTTATGGAATTAACACACATGCAATGACACTGGGTGTCGTTCATGAAAAGAACAGACATGCAATGACACTGGTAGATCCTTATGTGGTTCATAAAAAGAACACACATGCAATGACACTGGTGGATCCTTATGTGGTTTGTTTAGAGGAAAAGACATGCAATGACTCTAGCCGTGGTTCATGAAAAGAACAGACATGCAATGACACCAGGTGTGGTTCATGAAAAGAATAGACATGCAATGACTTATTTGGTTTGTTTAGAAGAACACACATGCAATGACACTGGGTGTGGTTCATGAAAAGAACATATAGGCAATGACACTGGTGGATCCTTATGTGGTTTGTTTAGAAGAACACGCATGCAATGACATTGGGTGTGGTTCATGAAAAGGACAGACACGCAATGACACTGGTGGATCCTTATGTGGTTTGTTTAGAGGAACAAACATGCAATCACACTAGGTGGATCCATATGCGGTTTATGGAAGTAAAAGACATGCAATGACTCTAGCTGTGTTTCATGAAAAGAACAGACATGCAATGACTGGTGGATCCTTATGTGGTTCATCAAAAGAATAGACAGGAAATGACACTGGTGGATCCTTATGTGGTTTGTTTAGAAGAACACACATGCAATGACACTGGGTGTGGTTCATGAGAAGAACACACATCCAATGACACTAGTGGATCCTTATGTGGTTTGTTTAGAGGAACAGACATGCAATGACACTAGGTGGATCCACATGTGGTTTATGGAAGTAAAAGACATGCAATGACACTGGTAGATCCTTTTGTGGTTCATGAAAAGAACAGACATGCAATGAAACTGGGTGTGGTTCATCAATATAACAGACATGCACTGACACTGGGTGTGGTTCATGAAAAGAACAGACATGCAATGACACTCGTGGGCCCATCCTTATGTGGTTCATGAAAAGAACAGACATGCAATGACACTAGTGGATCCTTATGTGGTTTGTTTAGAAGAAAACACATGCAATGCCACTGGGTGTGGTTCATGAAAAGTACACACACGCAATGACACTGGTGGATCCTTATGTGGTTTGTTTAGAGGAACAGACATTCAATGACACCAGTGGATCCACGTGTGGTTCATGAGAAGAACACACATCCAATGACTCTGGTAGATCCTTATGTGGTTCATGAAAAGAACAGACATGCAGTGAAACTGGGTGTGGTTCATGAAAAGAACAGACATGCACTCACACTAGGAGTGGTTCATGAAAACAATAGACAGGCAATGACACTAGTGGATCCTTATGTGGTTTATGGAAGGAACAAACATGCAATCACACTAGGTGGATCCATATGTGGTTTATGGAAGTAACACAAATGCAATGACACTGGGTGTGGTTCATGAAAAGAACAGACATGCACTGACACTGGTAGATCCTTATGTGGTTCATGATAAGAACAGACATGTAATGACACTGGTGGATCCTTATGTGGTTTGTTTAGAGGAACATACATGCGATGACTCTAGCCGTGGTTCATGAAAAGAACAGACATGCAATGACACCGGGTGTGGTTCATGAAAAGAATAGACATGGAATGACTTATGTGGTTTGTTTAGAAGAACACACATGCAATGACATTGGGTGTGGTTCATGAAAAGAACAGATAGGTAATGACACTGGTGCATCCTTATGTGGATTGTTTAGAAGAACACGCATTCAATGACACTGGGTGTGGTTCATGAAAAGAACAAAAACGCAATGACATTGGTGGATCCTTATGTGGTTTGTTTAGAGGAACAAACATTGAATCACACTAGGTAGATCCATATGTGGTTTATGGAAGTAAAAGACATGCAATGACTCTAGCTGTGATTCATTAAAAGAACAGACATGCAATGACACTGGTGGATCCTTATATGGCTCATGAAAAGAACAGACAGGCAATGACACTGGTGGATCCTTATGTGGTTTGTTTAGAAGAACACACATGCAATGACACTGGGTGTGGTTCATGAGAAGAACACACATCCAATGACACTGGTGGATCCTTATGTGGTTTGTTTAGAGGAACAAACATGCAATGACACTACGTGGATCCACATGTGGTTTATGGAAGTAAAAGACATGCACTGACACTGGTAGATCGTTATGTGGTTCATGAAAAGAACAAACATGCAGTGGAACTGGGTGTGGTTCATGAATAGAATAGACATGCCCTGACACTAGGTGTGGTTCATGAAAAGAATAGACATGCAATGACACTGGTGGGCCCATCCTTATGTGGTTCATGAAAAGAACAGACATGCAATGACACTGGTGGATCCTTATGTGGTTTGTTTAGAAGAACACACATGCAATGACATTGGGTGTGGTTCATGAGAAGAACACACATCCAATGACACTGGTGGATCCTTATGTGGTTTGTTTAGAGGAACCAACATGCAATGACACTAGGTGGATCCACATGTGGTTTATGGAAGTAAAATACATGCAATGACACTAGTAGATCCTTTTGTGGTTCATGAAAAGAACAGACATGCAATGAAACTGGGTGTGGTTCATGAATAGAACAGACATGCACTGACACTGGGTGTGGTTCATGAAAAGAACAGACATGCAATGACACTGGTGGATCCTTATGTGGTTTATGGAAGGAACAAACATGCAATCACACTAGGTGGATCCATATGTGGTTTATGGAAGTAACACACATGCAATGACACTGGGTGTGGTTCATGAAAAGAACAGACATGCAATGACACTGGTAGATCCTTATGTGGTTCATGAAAAGAACATACATGCAATGACACTGGTGGATCCTTATGTGGTTTGTTTAGAGGAAAACACATGCAATGACTCTAGCCGTGGTTCATGAAAAGAACAGACATGCAATGACACCAGGTGTGGTTCATGAAAAGAATAGACATGCAATGACTTATTTGGTTTGTTTAGAAGAACACACATGCAATGACACTTGTTGTGGTTCATGAAAAGAACATATAGGCAATGACACTGGTGGATCCTTATGTGGTTTTTTTAGAAGAACACGCATGCAATGACATTGGGTGTGGTTCATGAAAAGAACAGACACGCAATGAAACTGGTGGATCCTTATGTGGTTTGTTCAGAGGAACAAACATGCAATCACACTAGGTGGATCCATATGTGGTTTATGGAAGTAAAAGACATGCAATGACTCTAGCTATGATTCATGAAAAGAAAAGACATGCAATGACACTGGTGGATCCTTATGTGGTTCATGAAAAGAACAGACAGGCAATGACACTGGTGGATCCTTATGTGGTTTGTTTAGAATAACACACATGCAATGACACTGGGTGTGGTTCATGAGAAGAACACACATCCAATGACACTGGTGGATCCTTATGTGGTTTGTTTAGAGGAACAGACATGCAATGACACTAGGTGGATCCACATGTGGTTTATGGAAGTAAAAGACATGTAATGACACTGGTAGATCCTTATGTGGTTCATGAAAAGAACAGACATGCAGTGAAACTGGGTGTGGTTCATGAATAGAACAGACATGCACTGACACTGGGTGTGGTTCATGAAAAGAACAGACATGCAATTACACTGGTGGGCCCATCCTTATGTGGTTCATGAAAATGACAGAGATGCAATGACACTGGTGGATCCTTATGTGGTTTGTTTAGAAGAACACACATGCAATGACACTGGGTGCGGTTCATGAAAATAACACACACGCAATGACACTGGTGGATCCTTATGTGGTTTGTTTAGAGGAACACGCATGCAATGACACCGGTGGATCCACGTGTGGTTCATGAGAAGAACAGACATCCAATGACTCTGATAGATCCTTATGTGGTTCATGAAAAGAACAGACATGCAGTGAAACTGGGTGGGGTACATGAAAAGAACAGACATGCACTGACACTAGGAGTGGTTCATGAAAAGAACATACATGCAATGACACTGGTGGATCCTTATGAGGTTTATGGAAGTAACAAACTTGCAATCACACTAGGTCGATCCATATGTGGTTTATGGAAGTAACACACATGCAATGACACTAGGTGTGGTTCATGAAAAGAACTGACATGCAATGACACTGGTAGATCCTTATGTGGTTCATGAAAAGAACACACATGCAATGACACTGGTGGATCCTTATGTGGTTTGTTTAGAGGAATAGACATGCAATGACTCTAGCCGTGGTTCATGAAAAGAACAAACATGCAATGACACCGGGTGTGGTTCATGAAAAGAACACACATGCAATGACTTATGTGGTTTCTTTAGAAGAACACACATGCAATGAAACTGGGTGTGGTTCATGAAAATAACAGATAGGCAATGACACTGGTGGATCCTTATGTGGTTTGTTTAGAGGAACAGACATGCAATCACACTAGGTGGATCCATATGTGGTTTATGGAAGTAAAAGACATGCAATGACTCTAGATGTGTTTCATGAAAAGACCAGACATGCAATGACTGGTGGATCCTTATGTGGTTCATGAAAATATAAGACAGGAAATGACACTAGTGGATCCTTATGTGGTTTGTTTAGAAGAACACACATGCAATGACACTGGGTGTGGTTCATGAGAAGAACACATCCAATGACACTGGTGGATCCTTATGTGGTTTGTTTAGAGGAACATACATGCAATGACACTAGGTGGATCCACATGTGGTTTATGGAAGTAAAAGACATGCACTGACACTGGTAGATCCTTATGTGGTTCATGAAAAGAACAAACATGCAGTGGAACTGGTGTGGTTCATGAATAGAATAGACATGCACTGACACTAGGTGTGGTTCATGAAAAGAATAGACATGCAATGACACTGGTGGGCCCATCCTTATGTGGTTCATGAAAAGAACAGACATGCAATGACACTGGTGGATCCTTATGTGGTTTGTTTAGAAGAACACACATGCAATGACACTGGGTGTGGTTCATGAGAAGAACACATCCAATGACACTGGTGGATCCTTATGTGGTTTGTTTAGAGGAACATACATGCAATGACACTAGGTGGATCCACATGTGGTTTATGGAAGTAAAAGACATGCACTAACACTGGTAGATCCTTATGTGGTTCATGAAAAGAACAGACATGCAGTGGAACTGGTGTGGTTCATGAATAGAATAGACATGCACTGACACTACGTGTGGTTCATGAAAAGAATAGACATGCAATGACACTGGTGGGCCCATCCTTATGTGGTTCATGAAAAGAACAGACATGCAATGACACTGGTGGATCCTTATGTGGTTTGTTTAGAAGAACACACATGCAATGACACTGGGTGTGGTTCATGAGAAGAACACACATCCAATGACACTGGTGGATCCTTATGTGGTTTGTTTAGAGGAACAGACATGCAATGACACTAGGTGGATCCACATGTGGTTTATGGAAGTAAAATACATGCAATGACACTGGTAGATCCTTTTGTGGTTCATGAAAAGAACAGACATGCAATGAAACTGGGTGTGGTTCATGAGTAGAACAGACATGCACTGACACTGGGTGTGGTTCATGAAAAGAACAGACATGCAATGACACTGGTGGATCCTTATGTGGTTTATGGAAGGAACAAACATGCAATCACACTAGGTGGATCCATATGTGGTTTATGGAAGTAACACACATGCAATGACACTGGTGTGGTTCATGAAAAGAACAGACATGCACTGACACTGGTAGATCCTTATGTGGTTCATGAAAAGAACATACATGCAATGACACTGGTGGATCCTTATGTGGTTTGTTTGGAGGAATAGACAGTAATGACTCTAGCCGTGGTTCATGAAAAGAACAAACATGCAATGACACCGGGTGTGGTTCATGAAATAACAGACATACAACGACTTATGTGGTTTCTTTAGAAGAACACACATGCAATGAAACTGGGTGTGGTTGATGAAAATAACATATAGGCCATGATACTGGTGGATCCTTATGTGGTTTGTTTAGAAGAACACGCATGCAATGACACTGGGTGTGGTTCATGAAAAGAACAGACACGCAATGACACTGGTGGATCCTTATGTGGTTTGTTTAGAGGAACAGACATGCAATGACACTAGGTGGATCCACATGTGGTTTATGGAAGTAAAATACATGCAATGACACTGGTAGATCCTTTTGTGGTTCATGAAAAGAACAGACATGCAATGAAACTGGGTGTGGTTCATGAATAGAACAGACATGCACTGACACTGGGTGTGGTTCATGAAAAGAACAGACATGCAATGACACTGGTGGATCCTTATGTGGTTTACGGAAGGAACAAACATGCAATCACACTAGGTGGATCCATATGTGGTTTATGGAAGTAACACACATGCAATGACACTGGGTGTGGTTCATGAAAAGAACTGACATGCAATGACACTGGTAGATCCTTATGTGGTTCATGAAAAGAACACACATGCAATGACACTGGTGGATCCTTATGTGGTTTGTTTAGAGGAATAGACATGCAATGACTCTAGCCGTGGTTCATGAAAAGAACAAACATGCAATGACACCGGGTGTGGTTCATGAAAATAACAGACATGCAATGACTTATGTGGTTTCTTTAGAAGAACACACATGCAATGAAACTGGGTGTGGTTCATGAAAATAACAGATAGGCAATGACACTGGTGCATCCTTATGTGGTTTGTTTAGAAGAACACGCATGCAATGACACTGGGTGTGGTTCATGAAAAGAACAGACACGCAATGACACTGGTGGATCCTTATGTGGTTTTTTTAGAGGAACAGACATGCAATCACACTAGGTGGATCCCTATGTGGTTTATGGAAGTAAAAGACATGCAATGATTCAAGCTGTGATTCATGAAAAGAACTGACATGCAATGACACTGGTGGATCCTTATGTGGTTCATGAAAAGAACAGACAGGCAATGACACTGGTGGATCCTTATGTGGTTTGTTTAGAAGAACACACATGCAATGACACTGGGTGTGGTTCATGAGAAGAACACACATCCAATGACACTGGTGGATCCTTATGTGGTTTTTTTAGAGGAACATACATGCAATGACACTAGGTGGATCCACATGTGGTTTATGGAAGTAAAAGACATCCAATGACACTGGTAGATCCTTATGTGGTTCATGAAAAGAACAGACATGCGGTGAAACTGGGTGTGGTTCATGAATAGAATAGACATACACTAACACTGGGTGTGGTTCATGAAAAGAACAGACATGCAATGACACTAGTGGGCCCATCCTTACATGGTTCATGAAAAGAAAAGACATGCAATGACACTGGTGGATCCTTATGTGGTTTGTTTAGAAGAACACACATGCAATGACATTGGGTGTGATTCATGAAAAGAACACACACGCAATGATAC
>CAJUXJ010001120.1:0-58466 GCA_910589775.1 Avena eriantha
TCTATGAAAAGAACACACATACAATGAACACTGGTGGATCCATATGTTGTTTGTGAAAAGAACACACATGCAATGAACACTAGTGGATCCATATTTGGTTTGTGAAAAGAACACACATGCAATGACTCTAGTTGTGGTTTTGTGAAATAACACACATGCAATGACAGTAGGGATCCATAGGTGGTTTGTGAGCAGAACACACATGCAATAACTCTTGTGGATCCATACGTGGTCTATGAAAAGAACAGACATGCAATGTACTCTGGTGGATCCATATGTGGTTTGTGAAAAGAACACACATGCAATGAACTCTGGTGGATCCTTATGCGGTCTATTAAAAGAACAGAAATGCAATGAACTCTGGTGGATCCATATATGGTTTGTGAAAAGAACACACATGCAACGAACTCTGTTGGATCCATACGTGGTTTGTGAAAAGAACACACATGCAATGACTCTAGTTGTGGTTTGTGAAAAGAACACACTTGCAATGACACTAGTCGATCCATAGGTGGTTTGTGAAAAGAACACACATGCAAGAACTCTTGTGAATCCATATGTGGTCTATGAAAAGAACAAACATGCAATGAACTCTAGTGGATCCATGTGTGGTCTATGAAAAGAACACACACACAATGTCACCGTGGATCCATATGTGGTTTGTGAAAATAACAGACATGCAATGAAATCTAGTTGTGGTTTGTAAAAAGAACACACGTGCAATGACACTAGGGGATCCATAGGTGGTTTGTGAAAAAGAACACACATGCAATGAACTCGGGTGGATCCATCTGTGGTCTATGAAAAGAACAGACATGCAATGAACTCTGTTGGATCCATACGTGGTTTATGAAAAGAACACACATGCAATGACTCTAGTTGTGGTTTGTGAAAATAACACACATGCAATGACACTAGGGGATCCATAGGTGGTTTGTGAAAAGAACACACATGCAGTGAACTTTGTTGGATCCATACGTGGTTGTGAAAAGAACACACATGCAATGACTCTAGTTATGGTTTATTAAAATAACACACAATGCAATGACACTAGGGGATCCATAGGTGGTTTGTGAAAAGAACACACATGCAATGAAATCTGGTGGATCCATATGTGGTCTATGAAAAGAACATACATGCAATGAACTTTGCTGGATCCATATGTGGTTTGTGAGAAGAACACACATGCATGACACTAGTGGATCCATATGTGGTTTCTGAAAAAAACATACGTGCAATGACTCTAGCTGTGGTTAATGAAAAGAACACACATGCAATGACACTGGTGGATCCATAGGTGGTTTGTGAGAAGAACACACATGCAATGAACTGTAGTGGATCCATATGTGGTCTATGAAAAGAACAGACATGCAATGTACTCTGGTGGATCCATATGTGGTTTGTGAAAAGAACACACATGCAATGAATTCTGGTGGATCCATATGTGGTCTGTTAAAAGACAGACATGCAATGACTCTAGTTGTGGTTTGTGAAAAGAACACACATGCAATGACACTAGTGGATCCATAGGTGGTTTATGAAAAGAAAACACATGCAAGAACTCTCATGAATCCATATGTGGTCCATGAAAAGAACAGACATGCAATGAACTCTGGTGGATCCATGTGTGGTCTATGAAAAGAACACACACGCAATCACACCGGTGGATCCATATGTGGTTTGTGAAAAGAATAGACATGCAATGAACTCTAGTTGTGGTTTGTGAAAAGAACACACATGCAATGACACTAGGGATCCATAGGTGGTTTGTGAAAAGAACACACATGCAATGAACTCTGGTGGATCCATATGTGGTCTATGAAAAGAAAATAAATGTAATGAACTCTGGTGGATCCATAGGTGGTTTGTGAGAAGAACACACATGCAATGAAACTGGTGGATCCATATGTGGTTCGTGAAAAGAACATACATGCAATGATTCTAGCTGTGGTTAATGAAAAGAACACACATGCAATGGCACTGGTGGATCCATATGTGGTCTGTGAAAACAACACACATGCAATGACACTGGTGGATCCATATGTGGTGAATGAAAAGAACACACATGCAATGAACTCTGTGTTGGAGATATGCCCAAGAGGCAATAATAAAAGTGGTTATTATTATATCTTTGGTGTTTATGATGAATGTTTACATCCCATGCTATAATTGTGTCATTGGGGAAACAACTGATACATGTGTGTTTTGTAACATATAAGAGTCCCTAGTAAGCCTCGTGTTGACTAGCTTGTTGATTAATTGATATCATGGTTTCCTGATCATGGACATTAGGATGTGATTAATAACAGGGTCATATCATTAGGAGAATGATGGTGATGGACACACACCCATAGTAAGGTAACATAAGATCAAGTCATTAAGTTCGTATTGCTGTAAGCTTTCAATCACATAGTAACTATTCCTTTGACCATGAGGTTATGTTAATCACCATCACCTGGATGAATACTTTGATGACATCAAACGCCGCTTCGTAACTGGGTGGTTATAAAAGTGTCATTGGGTATTCTGAAAAGTATGTGTTGAAGCGCATGAACCAAGATTGGGACTTGTCCATCCATATGACGGATAGATATGCTCTGGGCCCTCTTGGTGGAATGTCATCTAGTTAGCTTGCAAGCATGTGACTAGGTCACAAGGGATGACATATCACAAAACGAGTAAAGAGTACTTATCAGTAACGAGGTAGAACTAGGTATGGAGATACCAACGATCAAACCTCGGATAAGTATAGTATCGTGAGACAAAGGGAATTAGTTTCGTATGTAAATGGTTCAATCGATAGCGAAGTCATCGTTGAGTATGTGGGAGCCATTATGGATCTCCAGGTCCCGCTGATGGTTATTGATATGAGATATGTCTCTATCATGTCTACATATTCGCGAACCGTAGGTTGACACACTTAAGGTTCGAAGTTGTTTTAAGTAGATATGGAATGTGCGTTGGAGACCGAATGTTGTTCGGAGTCTCGGATTGGATCGGGACAATCACGAGGAGATCCGGAATGGTCCGAGAGAATAAGATTCATATATAGGAGATCATTTTATTGAGATAGGAAATGTTCCGGAGTGTTTGTATGAGGATTCTAGAAGGATTCGGGATGTTCCGGAAGGTTCTGGAAGATATGAGTTGCTTGAAAATCAAGATAGGGATCAAGGAGTCCTGGTGGGTCAAGATACGGATTCGTGGGGGAGGAGGACTCCTCCCCCCCACCTCCAATCCGCCGGCCTAGGGAGGAGAGGAGTCCTACAAGGACTCCCCTCCCCATGGCGCCATCCCCTCTTTAAATAGAGGGGCAGGGGGCGCCCCCATCCTCCCTGCTCTTATAATCCCCAATCTCTGCCGCCTCTCTCCTCCACCATCTTCTGCATAGGCATAGCGAAGCCCTGCAGAATTCTCTACTCCAACCACCACCACCACGCCGTCGTGCTGCTGGGATTCCGTGGAGAAGATCTACTACCTCCGCTGCTCGCTAGAACGGGGAGAGGAAGGTCTGCTTTGACTCCGCACGTGTGACCGACTGCGGAAGCGCTGCCGAATGTGGCGCCGGAAGGATCGTCAACTTGACCAAGGGCGGAAGCGCTGCTGGAACGCAACGCCGGAAGGATCGTCTACTTGACCGCGGGCGGAAGCGCTGCTGGAATGCGACGCTGGAAGGATCGTCCACACGATCTTGAGATCGGCAAGTGATCGACTACATCAACCACGAGATCTAATCTCGTTAACGCTTTCGGATCTACGAGGGTTAGTTCCCATCTATCTCGTTGCTCATGTCTAATAGATTAGATCTTGGCTTTTATCTAGATTAGATCTAGGTTTTGTTCGTTCTTGCGGTAGAAATTTTTTGTTTTCTCATGCTACGAACCCATCAGTGGTATCAGAGCCGTATCTATGCGTAGATCTGTTGCACGAGTAGAACACAATGTTTTGTGGGCGTTGATGCTTTTGTTGTCGGTGTCTTAGCGTGTACTTTGCATCTTGCGGCATGGTGGGATGAAGCGGCTCGGGCTAACATTACATGTCATCGCACATGAGACTTGCTCCACGCTTGACGAGCAACTTGCTTTGCACAAGTGGCTTTGCGGGTGTCTGTCTCTCCCACCATAGTTAAGATTCAATTTACAATGAGCATCTTGACAACACTTGTATCAACGTTGTGGTCCTTGTTCGTAGGTAAGATCGGTCTTATGCGAAAGCCCCAAACCACGTAAAACTTGCAAAGAAAATTAGAGGCATCTAACTTGTTTTTGCAGGGGTTTTGTGATGTGATATGGCCAACATGTGATTGTGATTGTATTTGATGTATGCAATGATCCTTGTTGTAATATGGCAACCGGCAGGAGCCTAATGGTTGTCTTTAATTCTGTTAAGACCTGCGTGTCTATTCATCTTGTAATAGCTTTATTCCAAGTAGTTGTAATAGTTGCTGGTGATGATGGACAACCATGAAGCGGCGCCACTGACCTTGACGCAATGCTGGTGATGATGGAGATCATGTTCGTGCTTTGGAGATGGAGATCAAAGGCGCAAGAAGAAAAGGCCATATCATATCACACTAATTATGAATTGCCTGTGATGTTAATCCTTTATGCATCTTGTATTGCTTAGATCGCGACGGTAGCACTATAAGATGATCACTCTCACTGAATATCAAGTAATAAAGTGTTCACCCTTAGTTGGCACCGTTGCTAAGACTCATCGTTTCGAAGCATATCGTGATGATCGGATGTGATAGATTCTACGTGTGCATACAACGGGTGCAAGCCAGATTTGCACATGCGGAAACTAAGGTTGTCTTGACGAGCCTAGCATGTACAGACATGGTCTCGGAACACGGAATACCGAAAGGTAGAGCATGAGTCATATAATTGATATGATGAACATGAAGATTGTTCGCCAATGAAACTACATCTTCTCTCGTGAAGATCGGACTTGGTGTAGTGGACTTGGTTCGTGTAATCACTAAGACAATGTGAGGGATGTTTTTTTGAGTGGGAGTTCACCTAGTTAGTTTAATAATTAAATTTGAACTCAATTTGTCATAAACTTAGTCTAAACTACTTGCAAATTGTTGTAGATTATGGCGACCCCCCTCCATCAATTTCAATGCGTTCCTAGAGAAAGAAAAGCTTAAAAATAATGGAAGCAATTTCACGGACTGGTTCCGTGGACTGAAGATCGTCCTCAGGGCTGGTCAGTTGACCTATGTGCTCGATGCACCGCTAGGTGACCCACCTGCAGATAATGCCACCGATGTACGAAAAGAATGTTTTCGCCACTCGAAGAATCATTACTCCACAGTTCAGTGTGCCATCCTGTACGGTTTAGAAGCCGAGCTCCAACAGCGTTTTGAGCACCACGACCCGTTCGAGATCATTAAGGAGCTCAGGCTAATTTTTGAGACTCGCGCGGCCATGGAGAGCTATGAGGCCTCCGAGAAATTCTTTAACTGTAAGATGGAAGAAGGAAGCTCCGTTAGCGAGCACGTGCTCACCATGTCTGGGTACGCTAAGAAGCTCCAAGAGTTGGGAATATCGATTCCTAATGAATTGGGGATTCACCGTCTCCTTCAATCACTGCCACCAAGTTATAAGAACTTTGTGATGAACTACAACATGCACTGCATGAACAAGACGTTGCCTGAACTGTCGTCCATGCTGAAAACTGCTGAAGTGGAGATCAAGAAGGAGCAACAAGTGTTGATGGTCAATAAGACCACCAATTTCAAGAAACAGGGTAAGCCTAAGAACAAGGGAAACTTCAAGAAGGACGGCAAGAAAGTTGCCGCACCTGCTAAGAAGCCTAAGGCTGGTCCTAAACCTGAAACTGAGTGCTTCTACTGCAAGGGAGCTGGTCACTAGAAGCGTAACTGCCCCAAGTACCTGGCGGATCTGAAGAACGGCAACATCAAGAAGAAAGGTATATTTGATATATGTGTTATAGATGTGTATCTTACTAGTAATCGTAGTAGTGCCTGGGTATTTGATACTGGTTCGGTTGCTCATATATGTAACTCGAAACAGGAGCTGCGGAATAAACGAAGACTGGCAAGAGATGAGGTGACGATGCGCGTTGGAAATGGCTCCAAGGTTGATGTGATCGCCGTCGGCACGCTCCCTCTACATCTACCTTCGGGATTAGTTTTAAATTTAAATAATTGTTATTTGGTGCATGCGTTAAGCATGAACATTATATCTGGATCCTGTTTATTGCGAGACGGTTACTCTTTTAAGTCTGAGAATAAAGGTTGTTCGATTTATATGAGTAATATCTTTTATGGTAATGCACCTGAGATGAATGGTTTATTCTTACTGAATCTCGATAGTAGTGATACACATGTTCACAACATAGATGCTAAACGAATTAAATTGAATGATAATTCTACATACATGTGGCACTGTCGTCTTGGTCACATTGGAGTGAAGCGTATGAAGAAACTCCATTCAGATGGACTTCTTGAATCACTTGATTTTGAATCACTTGAAAGATGCGAAGCATGTCTAATGGGAAAAATGACTAAGACTCCATTCTCTGGTACAATGGAGCGAGCTACAGACTTATTGGAAATAATACATACCGATGTGTGCGGTCCAATGAGTGTAGCATCGCGTGGTGGATATCGTTATGTTCTCACTTTCACGGATGACTTGAGTAGATATGGGTATGTCTATTTCATGAAACATAAGTCCGAAACTTTCGAGAAGTTTAAGGAATTTCAAAGTGAAGTGGAGAATCATCGTAACAAGAAGATTAAATTTCTGCGTTCTGATCGCGGGGGTGAATATCTAAGTTACGAGTTTGGCATGCATTTAAAGAAATGTGGAATACTTTCACAGTTGACACCGCCGGGAACACCACAGCGTAATGGTGTGTCCGAACGTCATAATCGAACTCTCTTAGATAGGGTTCGGTCTATGATGTCTCTTACAGATTTACCGTTATCATTTTGGGGCTATGCATTAGAGACAGCCGCATTCACTTTAAATAGGGCACCATCTAAATCCGTTGAAACGACACCGTACGAATTGTGGTTTGGTAAGAAACCTAAGTTGTCATTCCTTAAAGTTTGGGGTTGCGAAGCATACGTAAAGAAGTTACAACCTGATAAGCTAGAACCCAAAGCGGAGAAATGCGTCTTCATAGGATACCCTAAAGAAACAATTGGGTATACCTTCTATCATAGATCCGAAGGCAAAGTTTTTGTTGCAAAGAATGGATCCTTTCTTGAGAAGGAGTTTCTCTCGAAAGAAGTGACTGGAAGGAAAGTAGAACTCGATGAGGTTATTGAACCTTCTCTCGGATTGAGAGTAGCGCAGCACCGGAAGATGTTTTGCTGCCGCCTGCACAATTGAAGAGGAAGCTAATGATAATGATCATGAAACTTCGAACGAAGTTACTACTGAACCTCGTAGGTCAACGAGGGTTCGTACCACTCCTGATTGGTATGACTCTGCCTTGAACGTCATGTTGGTGGACAACGATGATGACCCTGCGACGTATGAAGAAGCTATGGTGAGCCCAGATTCCGACAAATGGCTAGAAGCCATGAAATCCGAAATGGGATCCATGTACGAAAACCAAGTGTGGACTTTGGTGGACTTACCGGATGGCCGTAAGGCTGTCGAGAACAAATGGATTTTCAAGAGAAAAATAGATGCTGATGGTAATGTTACCGTCTATAAAGCTCGACTTGTCGCGAAAGGGTTCCGACAAATTCAAGGAGTTGACTATGATGAGACATTCTCACCAGTAGCGAAGCTGAAATCTGTGAGGATTTTGTTAGCAATTGCTGCACATTTCGATTATGAGATTTGGCAGATGGATGTCAAAACGGCGTTCCTTAATGGTGACATTGAGGAAGAGTTGTATATGGTACAACCCAAAGGTTTTGTCGATCCTAAAGATGCTGACAAGGTATGCAAACTTCAGCGCTCCATTTATGGACTGAAGCAAGCATCCCGTAGTTGGAATCAACGTTTTGATAAAGTAATCAAAAACTTTGGATTTATACAAACTTATGGAGAAGCTTGTATTTACAAGAAAGTGAGTGGGAGCTCTGTAGCATTCCTAGTACTGTATGTAGATGACATATTGTTGATTGGGAATGATATAGAACTTCTTAATAGCGTCAAAACCTATTTGAATAATAGTTTTTCAATGAAGGATCTTGGCGAAGCGGCATATATTCTAGGCATCAAGATTTATAGAGATAGATCAAGACGCCTAATAGGGCTTTCACAAAGTACATACTTGGACAAAGTTCTAAAGAAGTTTAGAATGGAAGATAGCAAGAAAGGGTTCGTGCCCATGTTGTCAGGTAAGACCTTGAGTAAAACTCAAAGTCCAGCTACGGCAGAAGATAGAGAGAAAATGAATAAAATTCCCTATGCCTCGGCCATAGGTTCTATCATGTATGCCATGCTGTGTACAAGACTGGATATAGCACATGCTGTTAGTTTGACTAGCAGATATCAAAGTGATCCTGGAGAGGAACACTGGACAGCGGTCAAGAATATCCTAAAGTACCTAAATAGGACTAAGGATATGGTTCTTTCTTATGGAGGTGATGAACAGCTTGTTGTAAATGGTTACACCGATGCTAGTTGGAACACCGATCCGGATGACTCAAAGTCACAGTCGGGTTACGTATTTATTTTGAATGGTGCTGCAGTGAGCTGGAGGAGTGCGAAGCAAAGCGTTGTGGCGAAGTCTTCAACTGAATCGGAATACATAGCTGCTTCGGAGGCTGCACAAGAAGCCGTTTGGATGAAGGAATTCATTACTGAACTCGGCGTGGTTCCCAGTGCGTTGGACCCGATGGCCATCTACTGTGACAACACAGGTGCCATAGCTAATGCGCAGGAGCCAAGGTCACATAGCAAGCTGAACCACATCAAGCTACGTTTCCACGCTATTCGCGAGTATGTCCGAGATGGTGACATAAAGATTTGCAAAGTACACACTGATCTGAATGTGGCAGATCCGTTGACTAAACCTCTCCCTAGGGCAAAGCATGACCAACACCAGAACGCCATGGGTGTTCGGTATATTAACATGTAATCTAGATTATTGACTCTAGTGCAAGTGGGAGACTGTTGGAGATATGCCCAAGAGGCAATAATAAAAGTGGTTATTATTATATCTTTGTGTTTATGATGAATGTTTACATCCCATGCTATAATTGTATCATTAGGAAACACTGATACATGTGTGTTTTGTAAACATATAAGAGTCCCTAGTAAGCCTCTTGTTGAACTAGCTTGTTGATTAATTGATGATCATGGTTTCCTGATCATGGACATTAGGATGTGATTAATAACAGGGTCATATCATTACGAGAATGATGTGATGGACACACACCCATAGTAAGCGTAGCATAAGATCAAGTCATTAAGTTCGTATTGCTGTAAGCTTTCAATCACATAGTAACCTATTCCTTCGACCATGAGGTTATGTTAATCACCATCACCGGATGAATACTTTGATGACCTCAAAACGCCGCTTCGTAACTGGGTGGTTATAAAAGTGTCATTGGGTATTCTGAAAGTATGTGTTGAAGCGCATGAACCAAGATTGGGACTTGTCCATCCATATGACGGATAGATATGCTCTGGGCCCTCTTGGTGGAATGTCATCTAGTTAGCTTGCAAGCATGTGACTAGGTCACAAGGGATGACATATCACGGAACGAGTAAAGAGTACTTATCAGTAACGAGGTAGAACTAGGTATGGAGATACCGACGATCAAACCTCGGATAAGTATAGTATCGCGAGACAAAGGGAATTAGTTTCGTATGTAAATGGTTCAATCGATCGCGAAGTCATCGTTGAGTATGTGGGAGCCATTATGGATCTCCAGGTCCCGCTGATGGTTATTGATATGAGATATGTCTCTATCATGTCTACATATTCGCGAACCGTAGGGTGACACACTTAAGGTTCGAAGTTGTTTTAAGTAGATATGGAATGTGCGTTGGAGACCGAATGTTGTTTGGACTCTCGGATTGGATTCGGGACATCACGAGGAGATCCGGAATGGTCCGGAGAATAAGATTCATATATAGGAGATCATTTTATGAGATAGGAAATGTTCCGGAGTGTTTGTATGAGGATTCTAGAAGGTTTTGGGATGTTCCGGAAGGTTCTGGAAGATATGAGTTTGCTTGAAAATCAAGATAGGGATCAAGGAGTCCTGGTGGGTCAAGATACGGATTCGTGGGGGAGGAGGACTCCTCCCCCCACCTCCAATCCGCCGGCCTAGGGAGGAGAGGAGTCCTACAAGGACTCCCCTCCCCATGGCGCCATCCCCTCTTTAAATAGAGGGGCAGGGGGCGCCCCCTCCTCCCTGGCTCTTATAATCCCCAATCTCTGCCGCCTCTCTCCTCCACCATCTTCTGCATAGGCATAGGCGAAGCCCTGCAGAATTCTCTACTCCACCACCACCACCACGCCGTCGTGCTGCTGGGATTCCGTGGAGAAGATCTACTACCTCCGCTGCTCGCTGGAACGGGGAGAGGAAGGTCTGCTTCGACTCCGCACGTGTGACCGACTGCGGAAGCGCTGCCGAATTGTGGCGCCGGAAGGATCGTCAACTTGACCAACGGCGGAAGCGCTTCTGGAACGCAACGCCGGAAGGATCGTCTACTTGACCGCGGGCGGCAGCGCTGCTGGAACGCGACGCCGGAAGGATCGTCCACACGATCTTGAGATCGGCAAGTGATCGACTACATCAACCACGAGATCTAATCTCGTTAACACTTTAGGATCTACGAGGGTTAGTTCCCATCTATCTCGTTGCTCATGTCTAATAGATTAGATCTTGGCTTTTATCTAGATTAGATCTAGGTTTTGTTCGTTCTTGCGGTAGAAAATTTTTGTTTTCCATGCTACGAACCCATCACTCTGGTGGATCCATAGGTGGTCTGTGAAAAGAACACACATGCAATGAACTCTGGTGGATCCATATGTGGTGTATGAAAAGAACACACATGCAATGAACTCTGGTGGATCCATATGTGGTTCGTGAAAAGAACACACATGCAATGAACTCTAGTGGATCCATATTTAGTCTGGCTAAAGAACACACATGCAGTGAAATCTGTTGGATCCATACGTGGTTTGTGAAAAGAACACACATGCAATGACTCTTGTTATGGTTTGTGAAAATAACACACATGCAATGACGCTAGGGGATCCAAGGTGGTTTGTGAAAAGAACACACATGCAATGAACTCTGGTGGATCCATATGCGGTATATGAAAAGAACATACATGCAATGTACTCTAGTGGGTCAATATATGGTTTGTGAAAAGAACATACGTGCAATGACACTGGTGGATTCATATGTGGTTTGTGAAAACAACATACATGCAATGACTCTAGCTGTGGTTAATGAAAAGAACACACATGCAATGACACTGGTGGATCCATATGTGGTTTGTGAGAAGAACACACATGGAATAACATTGGTGGACCAATATGTGGTTAATGAAAAGAACACACATACAATGAACTCTGGTGGATCCATATGTGGTCTGTTAAAAGAACAGACATGCAATGAACTCTGGTGGATCCAGATGTGGTCTATGAAAAGAACAGACATGCAATGAACTCTGGTGGATCCATATGTGGTCTATGAAAAGAACAGACATGCAATGAACTCTGTTGGATCCATATGTGGTTTGTGAAAAGAACACACATGCAATGACTCTAGTTGTGGTTTGTGAAAAGAACAGACATGCAATGACACTAGGGGATCCATAGGTGGTTTGTGAAAAGAACACACATGCAATGAACTCTGGTGGATCCATATGTGGTCTATGAAAAGAACATACATGCAATGAACTCTGGTGGATCCATAGGTGGTTTCTGAGAAGAACACACATGCAATGACACTGGTGGATCCATATGTGGTTTGTGCAAAGAATATACATGCGATGACTCTAGTTGTGGTTAGTGAAAAGAACACACATGCAATGACACTGGTGGATCCATATGTGGTTTGTGAGAAGAACACACATGCAATGACAATGGTGGATTCATATGTGGTTTGTGAAAAGAACAGACATGCAATGTACTCTGGTTGATCCATGTGGTTTAGTACGAAACATGCGTTTTCTATTTCTTAAAGGAACACACATGCCTACTCTTTCTATTTTCCATTTGAATCCCTTATTCTGTCTTGCCCTTGGTTTTTTGATACTATTTCGATTTGCCCTCTCTCTCGATCACAAATCTCACAAAATCCCAAATGTGTTCTCACTCTGGGTGCTATGCACTGGTTGGCTGACACATATGTCACGCGGATCGTCTCCACCAACCGTTGATCCTGTGTGATCCAACGGGCGGGATAACCCCTCCCTTCTCCACTTTTTTTATGTAGGTTCTATCCGTTCCACCTCTCTATCCTTGCCACCGATACTTTACCTCCATAAACAAGTGAAAATCCCTCTAAATAAAATAAATAATCATATTTCGAAGAAGTCGTCTTTGTCTTCCGGTTAATTCTCGTCTTTGTCAACGCCATGGTCCTTGCCATCGCCACCGTCGCTGTCCTCCTCTGATGACTCGACACCACCCCCTTCCTCGTATAAGCGCGCTATATCCTCGTCGGAGTCCTCCTCCTCTTCGTAGTCCCACGGGTCCATGTCACTCTCCTCCGCTTCTGCCTCCAACTGATCGATGAACGCCTCCTCGTTGGCCTAGTCGGACTTGTCCGTACTCGCCGGTGCAACACGTGCCCCTGTCCTGGCTGCTGCTTTGCACTCGTCCGTTGCTGCAGGTACCCCACGCTCCTCCTGCGCGGCCAGTACGAGCTTCGACGTTGCGGTGTCCTCGAGTGCCGATGTCGATGGATCGTGGCGCGGTCTGACACGACGTGCTGCCTCAGTAGGCGACTCGCGAGCGTGAACGATGCAGCGAAGAGCAGGGGACGTAGGACGGTCAGTGGACGGCTTGGACCTACCATTGCCACGGTGAGGGGGCATCGTGCTCGAGGAAGTTGTTCGGAATGGTCGATGGCGGGTACACAGAGTTGGGTGCTGATCTGATCAAGGACGAGCAGCTGTTTCATGTGTCGTCTTGTCGATTATCAAAAAAACGTAATATCTCGCGTACTGAACATAATTTGATAACAACAAAGTGGCACAGCGTATTCTAGACTCGTAAATATCCCGTGCATGCCTGTCGACATGGAGTTCAATGGAGTTCGACACGCCGACATGATCATGCAGCAGTTCTGCGTGTCATTGCCCCATCAACACGTGAAACATGCATGCGGGACGTGCACACCGATGCACGTGATTACCACCCGGCTCACACTCCTCTTATTATATACTGGATTTTAGGCGGCGTCGAAGACCATTGAACCGTCCATCGCAATAAAGACAACTCCCATCGATTCCCTATCCCTGCCTTCCTGGCTTCTTGAGAAGGTAGATCGTACATGATGGTCTTGTATAATAGTAGTAGTAGTACTAGACCACGTCCTGTACACTTTGACTCTTCTCCCACACTAATCACTATCTTCTTCCTCCTGCCGCCACCTCCCTCTCACCTGCAAGCCATGGCTCCCCTGAGGAGAGGCGGGTCGACCATACTCACGAAGAAAAGGAAGAGATCTCGCCGCAAGTCATTTCTTGCTCTACCAGCCCCTCTAGCCCCCTCTCACTGAGGCCCAATCTCTCCCAACGATGGCGACGAATGTTCTAGCAGGCGAGGGCTCCTCCCGGTACGGTCTTCTTGTTCTACGTATTCTCCATCTCTCTCTCCATCATGATCTTATTCAGCTTCTTCTTGTTTTTCTTCTTCTTTCTCTTCCTCTTCTACGTATTACAGGCCGGCCGTGGAGCCAGAATCCACCACGACGGAGGCGTTGCAGGACCCGCTCGGTCCAGTTCCACGTCTCAGCGAGGTAGCAAATCTCCACACTGTTATTTCTCTGAGTTGTGATGTGGATTTCTTAGATCGTGTCCGCCCCGCATTGGTTTTTTCTTCTTCTTTTGCGAGTTGTATTAGTTTCCATGATTATGACTGGATCTCTTGGTCTTTCCTTAATACCATGGTTCATAGATTCAATATGGATTTTTTGTGATTAGGATTAGTTTATCGTGATTATGAATAGATCTCTAGGTCCATTTTTTAACACTGCTGCCCATAGATTAAACGGGGATTTTGGATCTGTATTACTAGTATTCACCTGGAACCTGGAGTGTAATTATAGAATTTCTATTTCAATTAACATTAATGATGCAACAATTGAAGGCCGAGTATCGGTGACAAGGTGGCCATGATCAGTGCCAAGATTGACAACCAACATGAGCTTGCACGCTCCCTCACCCAAGCTAATGAGAGCCTATGCAAGCAATTATCTGTGCAGAAGGAGATCTTGCTAGATTTTGCACGTAACGTCGTGAGGGTGTAGAAAGTGCTCGACCGTAACTTGAACATGCAAGAACATGCCATCAAGATAATCAATGAGCTCATGGAGGAGAAGAATAATCTCGTGGAAAGGTGCACCCTCCTGCAGGACGAAGTCACCGAGGCACTCAGAGGACGCGTTGAGGAAACCAAGGCTGCCATCCGAGACTACCATGACAGGAACCATTGCCTGGATGCAGTGAAAGAGATGAAGGAGGACATGAGCAGAGGGATAACCCTACTCGAGGGTGTTCGGAAAGAGAATGAGGAGCTATGGGCTTGTCTAGAGGCGTATCATAGCAATGCCCAAGTCTGATTCCCATTAGAGGGGGCACGAATATCAGTTCTTGCTCCACTCCTTTTGTAATATTTAGGGTTCAGGGAGCAATGCCCAAGTCTGCTTCCCATTATAGGGTGCAATAAGAATCCTAGGGCAACTACTTATCTATCTGGACATATGTAGGTGTTCATGTTCATGAATGGACACCATGCGCTCTTTCCATTATGTATCTGGACATGGGTTTCTACATTATGAGTTTGCCACTAGCCCACTACTATTTGGTGACATTGGAAAAAATCCACAACACACTAAACTGCAGATAAACCTTATTTGTCTTTGAAATTGAAATTATGACAGTGCAACTAGTCGATTCATAAAATGTTGATTAGTCTTAGATTGATTCTTCCTTGAAATTATGACAGTGCCACTAGTCGATTCAATTAATTATGGAAACTAACCAGCTTGTCCTGGTGAACTGAACAAACCATACTATGTATTTTTTTTGCAGGGTAAGAGGCTAAAGCTCAACCAGGACCTGGCGACCTGGCTAAATGACAAGATAGCCATCCAAAGGGAGACGCAGAATTCCCAGAAACTGACCTTTGACCACCTGCTCGTTGAAGTCACGGTCCTTTTTAACAAGTGCTAGGAACTGAAGGAGGTAAACGACGGCTGGGTGAAGCTTCACAGGGAAGGTCGCACCTCGGCTAGGAAGCAGATGAAGATCATGAAAGGGATCTTGAAGGAAAATCGTATGGCTATGGACCAACTTCTCGAATCCATGACAGACCACTAGAACCTGCAACTAGCGCACGACAAAGTACTGAAGGAGCTGGCCGATATTAGGGAGGAAAACAAGCAGCTCCGAGCCAGGCTCGCTTGAACCCAACATATGTCTATCTAGTACTGAACTGCCTAGTTTATCCTCTACAGTGGTGATTTTGTAAACGTGAATTTAACTCTATGCACGATATGTGTGTTCTCTTGAAATTAATTTGCTCGAGGATAGTGTTTGGCTTAGTTAAGAAAGCGCAACTGCAAGTCTTACAGTTAACTAGTTTCAGGCATTGGCACAACATAAATTATTCATCTCGAATTTCCTTTATCCTCTGTAGTCTGTCCTTGTTCACCCTCACGTGCCTTCTTCAGTTCCTTCAACAGATCCGCAATGCAGTACTCTAGCTTCTTCTTGTCTTCCCTGAGCTGATCCCTCTCCTTTTCTGCATTATGAACCAGCAATCTATGACTATCTTGAAGCTTCTTTGCAGTTCCAACAACCAAGCTCCCATTGATTCTGCCACTTAGTTCTGACTACAAATTCTCGATTTCTTGTTCTAGCTCCTTATTTCGTACCGACAGCTTGTAATTTTTTCAGCTGCATCACAAGCATCAGTAAATCTCCCCGACCTTTCCAACTCATATATCTCCCATAATGGTCCCAAACATTTGTTAAGTGCATCTGGCCACTCAAGATCCACCCACTCCACTACTTTACACACCGGGCCAACCTAAAAAAACACACATTATAGTGTTATGAACATACACGATACATTTTTCTTCATGTCACCGTTGCACATAATGTAAACAAACCTGATTTTTACAACCCAAAAACCTTCTCCTAGTGTTACTACCTTCGAATGCAACATATCTCCTCAGTTTTAGCCCATGGTCACATGGTACTTCTCCATCGAGATCTAGGCCCTCCCATTCAGAGTCGTAGATCGTCTGTGGTACCTATAGGTAAACACAAAGCTGGAATTGAACATGATTGCATGCACATATGGAGCTCAGATCGACGGATTTACCAATGCCTAACCCTAGCCCGAGAAAACAGAGGAACTCACATCATGGAAGGAATACTCTATGTCGGAGAGAAGGCTGTCGCTGCTCGACTGGTCGTCCTCGTCGTTCCAGTACAGCATGGCGAATGAGTCGTTGTCGGTGACAGCGTCGGCGTCGGTGAGGAGAGAGAGAGCAGCCCTTCTACCACTGCAACAATGACTAAATTGGCATGTTACAATAGTTTAATGGATACCATGCCCTTTCCCTAGATTACTGTCTCCTGCCTAATATGGTTTCTCTTCATACATTCTTATTTCAAATATTAAACCTGTACTCCCTCCATCCCAATTTCAAATATCAAAACATACCAGTATATTACATCATCTAAAGAAACAAAATCATGTCAACTACAAGGTGCTTATGCATTACTTGTTCAGTCATGGTTTCACAAAACATTACATTACAATCTCTCAACAAACATAATCACATAACCAAGTATATTACATCATCTAAAGAAACAAAATCATGTCAACTATAATGTATTTATGCATCATTTGTTTAGTCATGGTTTCACCAAAAATTACATTACAATCTCTCAATAAACATAATCACAGAACCAAGTATATTAAATCATCTAAAGAAACAAAATCATGTCAACTACAAGGTACTTATGCATCACTTGTTCAGTCATGGTTTCATAAAACATTACAGTACAATCTCTCAACAAACATAATCACAGAACCAAGTATATTACATCATCTAAAGAAACAAAATCATGTCAACTACAAGGTACTTATGCATCCCTTGTTCAGTCATGGTTTCACAAAACATTACATTACAATCTCTCAACAAACGTAATCACAGAAACAAGTATATTACATCATCTAAAGAAACAAAATCATGTCGACTACAAGGTACTTACGCATCACTTGTCCAGTCATGGTTTCACAAAACATTACATTACAATCTCTCAACAAAAATAATAATAGAAATAAGTACAGTACATCATCTCAAGAAACATAATCATATCAACTACAAGGTACTTATGTATCACTTGTTCAGTCATGGTTTCACAAAACATTACATTATAATCTCTCAACAAACATAATAAAAGAAACAAGTATAGGACATCATCTCAAGAAACATAATAATGTCAACTACAATGTACTTATGTCTTATTACAACAACGATGGTTTCAGTGAGTGACATGTCCTAAAATCTCAACAGCTCGCACAACATTATATCGCAATCTCTCAAGAAACATAATCATAGAAACACTGTCTAAATGCAACAGCAATCAATCTTACAAATACAGGCAGGGGAACCCCGCGGTCCATATGACAAGCCTAGGGTAGCAGCTCTCATCAGAGCTCATCAACGTCGATCACCTCATTTAGTTCAGCCACTACAGGAGCCTCTACATCCACTACAACCTATTCAACAACATTAGAAATGGTACCAAGGAAGAACACCTTCCTAGTTCGCTTCTTTCGTGGCATAATCTGAATAAGATCTTTAGTATCCAAAACATCCATGAATTGTTGCTTCTTATGATGCCACCACCGGATTTGTGCCATCTGCTTAGGGCCAATACTGATTTCCTTACTGATCATCTCTCTCATTTCATCAAGAGTTATGTTTTTGGAATCGACAGTGATCTCCACAGTACATGACGAAACTGGCTTATTAAGTCCCTCATCAAGTTTTGCCATGTATGAATCCACCTCTAAGCATATACTAAACTTATCTAGATCAGCATCTATTGGTCCGTAGTCTCTAGGAGCCGAAGCTCTGGCAGCAAGATCTCCAGCATCTACATACATATCATCAATCACCGCTTCAACTTTCACCTTACAATCAGCTGCACAACACTCCCAAACCATCTGGAGGTCATGGGAGTGCTCAATTTGCTGATAGGTATCATTCATGTTGCGCCACACCAATTTTGTCCTCTATCTAGAACCCTAGGGAATCCTAGCGGCAAGCATATCTACCAGCTGTGAAACAGACACAACCTCTTTGCAATTCACAAGCAGATCCACATCTTACCCAAACACAACCCTCTCACAACCAAAATCAAGTTTTGTAGTGTACTGGCGAACGTGAACTGTGAAATCATATAGGTCCCTTGTATCAAAGCTGCGCCTAATTTGATTAAAAAGGGAAACTTTTCAGCTCATTCGATTCTATTATGCCGTAACTAATCTACTTATAAGATAAGGCACAAAAAAATTCACCTCTTGCTCTTCTCCCCGTTTTTTCTTCGAGATCTAGGTGCCGCATCCGCCCAACGAAGCCGAACAATCTGCCACCGGTCTTGCTTTTCTCTTCAACCCGCTGCTCGTAGGTACCTTGTGAGCAGAATCCTTGCTGACCTCCTCACTAACCGGGGCTGAAGACCTAGCCGCTGCTTCGTGTTGAGCCCTAGACTCTGGTCTCGATGGACCCGAATCAGTTGGCGACGTAGCTACAACCTTCGCCTTATAAGACATGTTGGGTCGCCGCCGTCAGATTTAGTGTCAGGGGAGGGAGAAAAAAGGTCCTCCGCCGCCGGCAGATTCAGGGTCGGGGAAGGGAAGAAAAAGGACCACCACCGCTGCAGCCAGATTCAGTGTCGAGAGTTAGGAAAGTACAGTAATGGATTTGCCCCTACAACACGTGTAGGGTGGCTAAAAAGAGTGACCGGCGAAGAAGGACCACAGTAGGAACTAGTGTAATGGAATATCCTGACTTAACGGGCGCGGTTTGAAAATATTGGGTTTGACCATCATTCACTCAAAACACCCCTCTCAGCAATTGGCGTCCCAACTTTTCAAATCGCGGTGATTAAAATCAACTTGGGTAGCGTGTTTCCTAGGCACCTCAACTTTTGGGCCACAAAATGATATTATCTCGAGGACCCCTCCTCTCGGCGTACATGTCTTCAATCCAACGACAGTGTTGGTACGTCTCAGCCACCTCCTCCGCCACATAAGGATGAATATGGTGACGAAACTGATGACTTTGTTCAAAGCTTTATAGAGGAAGAGAGTAGAATTGTTCTCCTAGGAAGAATACAAAACATACTGGGTCTACCACCCCTCCTACATGTGGCACCAAACAACAACTATCTACAACCTTGATTGGGAGCACATCGCTGGATCTTGGTGCTAGTGGACATGCCACGTATGCTGAGAAAATAGGTGCATGTCTAGATTTCATTGCTAGTGAACCAGTACGATTGAAAGTTCTTGGAAGATCCCTCGGTTTAAGAGCATTTGGCAGCTGAGGACAACACCAAACATGTGTCACTAGACTCATCCTCCTCTCCACCTGGCTAGCCACGAAGTATGTTCCACCAACGGAGGAGCTCTGTCTAGATCTAAAGTGCCCAACCCCTTAGCTCCTATGCAAGCTGACAATAATCAAGATTTTGATTCCGACTCCTCTGCCTCTTCCGTGTGGCACACTATTGGCAAGGAACAACTCCTATCTTTGGCTAATAAGATCGATATTGGTCTGATTCTAGCTTTGTCGGCCTCAATAGGCCCAAGGAATGGTCCCGTGGAGCCTTAGTCTGAGCACAGTGGTGGCCTTCTCGCAACCCGCGGAGCCTTAACATCCATTGTTTAGGACCAAACGAAGGGTATAATTAGGATTTTGTGAATTTGCATGCATGCAACTTAAAAACTTGGTAATTTTTTTGCAATACTAAAAGTTAGAGGGATCAAAGTTTCTCTTACTTTGATGGATTACATTTTAAATCATTTGAGTAAGTATTATGGATTCTAACATGTTCTCTAGGAATTTCTTGTGTTTTTGGGAGAAATAATCCAAACTTGTTTTGAATTTCTCGCGTCAACGGAATCCACCACATGGCCTCGTTGCGAGGATATGCGCGCCTCCACAACATGGAGGCGCCAAGACAAACCAAACCGAGACCAACTGATGTCTACGCACTTCTATTCTTGTAGACAATTGTTGGGCCTCCAAGTGTAGAGGTTTGTAGAACAGCAGCAAGTTTTCCCTTAAGTGGATCACCCAAGGTTTATCGAACTCAGGGAGGAAGTGGTCAAAGGTATTCCCTCTCAAGCAATCCTGCAATCAAGATACAAGAAGTCTCTTGTGTCCCCAACACACCTAATACACTTGTTAGGTGTATAGGTGCACTAGTTTGGCGAAGAGATAGTGAAATAAAATTGGTATGGATATAAGATAACGGTGCTAGAAAATAACTTGATGGCGTGGAAAAGACTAAGGGCAAACTAAAATAAAGATGGAAGCAAGCAAACATGTAACATATCTAGTAGCAAACAGTGTATCAATGCTAAGAAACAAGGCCTAGGGATCATACTTTCGCTAGTGAACACTCTCATATAAATATCTTATCTTTATGATACTACTCTTAACTACTCTCCGGTTGGACACTCTAATCGTTGGTAGGCCTATAACAGCACACCTCAAAGTAAGACTTTCCCATCTAGAAAACCCCACACTGTCACCTTGAGTATTAGATGGTTCCAACAAACACCACAATTTCATAGAGACATCCAACTCCAAATATAACTCATAACAAGTATTTGTAAACTCTAGCCTAAGTTCCACCATGGTTTGCACGCAGTCACTTTCACACGCATGGGGAGAGCAGAGATTCATTAAAGCACTTCAGTAGCAAGGTAGATCTACTTGATTACAAAGCTCATGACCACAACAAGATCATGCATAGATAGAGAGATGAACACATAGCTACCGGTAGAACCCTTAGCCTCGAGAGAGAACTACTCCCTCCTCATCATGGGAATCAGCAATGGTGATGGAGATGGTGGTGGAGATCGATGGAGATGGTTCTGGGGGCACTTCCCCGTCCCGACAGGGTGCCGGAACAGAGACTTTCTGTCCCCCGAATCTCCCCTTCGGTGGCGGCGGCGCTGCGGAACTTTTCGTGGCTAGAGGCTTGACGTTTTAGGGTTTTGGTATCGGGAGGCTCTTATAGGCGAGAGGGGAGACCGAGGGGGTGCCAAGGGGCCCCACACCACCTGGTGGCGCGGGTAAGGCTAGCCCGCGCCTGGGGGTGTGGCCAGGCCCTGGCCCTCCTCCGTCTCGTGTTCTGGCTCCGTGAGTCTTCCGGTAAAATAGGAACTTTGGCTTTTGTCCCGTCCAATTCCGAGAATATTGATTTTCTGACTTCCTGGAACCAAAAACAGCAGAAAATAGGCAACTGGCACTGTGGCATCTTGTTAATAGGTTAGTCCAAGAAATCATATGAAAAGTACTCCAAAGTGTGGACAAAACATAAGAAAGTAGATAAAACCAAGCATGGAACATCAAAAATTATAGATACAATTGCAATGTATCAACATCCCCAAGCTTAACTCCTGCTCGTCCTCGAGTAGGTAAGTGATAAGAAGAAAGAATAATTTTTGAGGTGACATGCACCATCATAAACTTGATCAAAGTATTTGTAAAACATTCAAAGCTGGGATCATAGTACTTCAATTATAGCATGAAAGACAAAGTTCTAGCAATAAGACAAAGAAACTATGATGCAACATGAAAATGCACAAACAAAAGATTCATGAATAACAATGCTTTGCAAGACGTTTGTTTGTTTCACATAAATAAAACATAGCATAATGGCATTCAGCTTGTCCCTCATAGAGTAGCAAGTATAAATGCATAGGACACCTTCAAAGTTCATAAGAGTGACTAGATACAAATAGTTTAAAACAAGCAATATCAAGTTATGCATCAATCAACTAGTCCTGGGACAATGCACATAGAACTAAGAATGGCCACTATGCTCTCAAAGTAGGTGCATAAAGATAGAAGGTGGAGACTCAATATAATGGTGGAAGAAAGGCCTTTTGTAAAAGGAAATAGGGATTCAAGTCTCATAAAGAGCTTCCAAAAATTATGGTACTTGTAGTTTTCAGCTCTCATTGCCCCTATCATAAGTATCTTGAAAGTGATTAAGGTTAAAGTGAACAAAGTATGGTGTACATGCTTGACGAAGTATAAGTCAGAAATCTCATGTCGAGGGCTGCTCCTCATGCTACTCAACTTTAGTCACCGGTAAGTTCTTGTCATCGTAAGTACATGTGTATCATAGAGAACCGCCAACGGGGTACCCCTTGCCCGATGATACGGAAGAATCCCCATATCAAAATGACAAGGCAAGCAGACAACGAGCATCTCAGCATTCTTCTTATTTACCATGGGAATATGGTGCTTTTTTCTCTCTTTCCTCTTTTCATAGCATCTCTCTTTTTTTCTTTTTTTCTCTTTTTTCCTCCATATAGGACTCTTTTTTTATAAGAAGAATGCTTCATAGACAGCTCATTATGGTTACGCTGCAGGTTTCCACCATGTCAGCATGGATTAGACCAGCGGCCCATGCGTTTCTCTAACACATATACATAACTCCATGGACTTACAAGCTCCCCTTTCATTTCACACTGACGACATCCATATACAAAAGAGCATGATATCTAGCTCTCATTGCCCCTATCATAAGCATCTTGAAAGTTATTAAGATTAAAGTGAACAAACTATGGTGTACATGCTTGACGAAGTATAAGTCAGAAATCTCATGTCGAGGGCTGCTCCTCATGCTACTCAACTTTAGTCACCGGTAAGTTCTTGTCATCGTAAGTACATGTGTATCATAGAGAACCGCCAACGGGACCCCTTGCCCGATGATATGGAAGAATCCCCATATCAAAATGACAAGGCAAGCAGACAACGAGCATCTCAGCATTCTTCTTATTTACCATGGGAATATGGTGCTTTTTTCTCTCTTTCCTCTTTTCATAGAATCTCTTTTTTTTCTTTTTTTCTCTTTTTTTCTCAATATAGGACTCTTTTTTTTATAAGAAGAATGCTTCATAGACAGCTCATTATGGTTACGCTGCAGGTTTCCACCATGTCAGCATGGATTAGACCAGCGGCCCATGCGTTTCTCTAACACATATACATAACTCCATGGACTTACAATCTCCCCTTTCATTTCACACCGATGACATCCATATACAAAAGAGCATGATATCAACTAGGTACAAGTACCAAGTGCAATGTTGAAAGTGTTACCCATGAAAGCATGGTTCTGCTAATTCCCGACAAATAAGTGCAAGCATATACAACATAGACGACACAATGGTTCAAGTTTATTAAGGGCAAGAAAAGTAAAGTGTGCCATCAAGTTCGTGAGAGCTTTAATCACTAGTTTTCTCATAATAAGTGGAAGGTAAACAAAAGCATGAATATACTTGGAATAGCATAAGCTAGTAGGTAGGTATGGTGGACTCTTTGGAATAACTTCGTTTAGGGAGTTGGATGCATGAGTGGAACTCATACTTTGTTACGGAGGCTAGCAAAAGACTGGGAGCGACAAACTAAGAGAGCAATAATGGCCATAATCATGCAGAGCGACAAAACATCATTGATCAAAGCATAAAGTGATACTACAAGTTGAAAACTAAAGGATCATAAAGGCTATGGTGACTTTGGATAGTCATAACATGGTGTGAGCATGCGCCAAGTCAACCCAAATAAAGCATCAAAGCAGAATACCACTATACTATGCTTTAATATGCTAAAACAACGCATGATTCATCCAAGGCACATTAAGCAATCTCAATTGTTTATAACAAGTCATGATATAGCAAAGAATTCCTAAGCATAAAGCCAAAACAATATCAAGCATGGCATGACAAAGCATAGTCCATAGTCAAAAACAAACTCCTTTTACCACTTAAGCATGAGCTTTCCTACTCTTTTCCAAACCAAACCAAACTATTTGCAAACCAATGTATGAAAGAGGGGGTCCAACCAATTTATTCAGAAAACTAATCAAACCAATCAAACAAAAACCAAAATGAAAACGAAAAAGAAGACGCTCCAAGAAAAACACAACTGTGCATGAAACAATAAAAATGAAGCGTTTGGAAGAAACCTGGGATTTTTATTGATGAAGAAGGGGATGCCTTGGGAATCCCCAAGCTTTGACGCTTGTACTTCTTGGATATTTCTTGGGGTGACACGCGTGGCATCCCCAAGCTTGAGCTTTAGTCCATCCTTCATCTCATTACTCATTCCTTCCACACACCTGAAATTTTTCCTTCATACAAAACTTCACACAATCTCATTAGCAACATTAGTGTACTCAAGATAAATAAGTCTCAAGGTTAAGTTATAACACCAATAAAACTTCCATTAAAACACAAGCTACTGTAGCACTTCCCTCAAAAATCTTAATTCCCCAAAAGAACTCAAAAAGGAACCAACAAGAAGCAAATGCAGAAAATGGTAGAAATCTGTCAAAACAGACCAATAGGTAAAGTCAAATTTTTCCGAAGACCTTATGTTGCTCAAATCAAAAAGTGTTGAACTAATGAAAGTTAGATAACAACCTGGGGCAGAAGCACAAAAATTCACGCCTCAAAAGGACATACAGAGATTTTACACGAATTTTTACGGTGAAGCATAGAAATCTGTTCCGGGACATCAACTTTCCCAATCATTACTTCTCTGTCATTAGAGGTTACTCTTGGCACAAAAAGCAAATAAAAAGAACTTTTGGGTTATCTCCCAATAAGTACTTTTCTTTAACGCCTTTAAGTTATTCTTGATAGTTTGAGAAGATGCTCACATAAGAAATATGAATTGAAGTAAAAGAGAGCATCAAGAAGCAAATTCAAAACAAATTTAAGTCTAACCCACTTCCTATGCATAGGAATCTTGTAAAGAAACAAGTCATGAAAGCACAAAGCAACAAGCATAGTAAAGCAAAACAAGTGTAACTTCAAGACTTTCAACATAAAGAGGGGAAACTTAATATTGTTGAGACACATAAAACCATGTTTCCCTCTCCCATAATAACTTTCAGTAGCATCATGGATAAAAGTAACAATATAACTATCACAAGAAGCATTCTTATCATGAGCCACATGCATAAAAGAATTAATACTCCCCACATAAACATAGTCATTCTTATTAATTGTGGTGGGAGAAAATTCAACAAAATAGCTATCATTATTATTCTCATCACCATAATCATCAAATATAGGAGGCATATTGTAATCATAATTAATTTCCTCCTCAATAGTAGGTGGACTGAAAATATCATAATCATCATTGTAATCATCATATATTGGAGGTTTGGTATCATCATAAGCAATAGAATAGCTATCTTCCAAAGTTGGGGAACTAAAAAGATCATTTTCATAAAAACTAGCTTCCCCAAGCTTAGACTTTTCCATAGCATTAGCAATAATGGTGTCCAAAGAATTCATACTAACAACATTGCTATTAGCATGCAAATAAAGTTCCATAGGTTTTTTAATTTTCTCTTCAAACACTTCATGTCCTAACTCAAGATAAATACTATAAAGCTCTCTAATTTTTTTGTTGTTTTCCATTAAGCCTAACTAGTGAAAACAAGAAACAAAAAGACAAAATTGCAGAATCTAAAGGAAATAACTTCGAGCACTCACACCGAAGGATCTGAGTACCTTTTACCTTACCTCCCCGGCAACGACGCCAGAAAATAGGCGTTTGCCGTGGGAGGTTCTTCTTCTTTAATCCTCCGGTGTGAATACCTTTTACCTTACCTCCCCGGCAACGGCGCCAGAAAATAGCTTGATGTCTACTATTCTTGTAGACAGTTGTTGGGCCTCCAAGTGCAGAGGTTTGTAGAACAGCAGCAAGTTTTCCCTTAGGTGGATCAGCCAAGGTTTATCGAACTCAGGGAGGAAGTGGTCAAAGGTATTCCCTCTCAAGCAATCCTGCAATCAAGATACAAGAAGTCTCTTGTGTCCCCAACACACCTAATACACTTGTCAGGTGTATAGGTGCACTAGTTTGGCAAAGAAATAGTGAAATAAAAGTGGTATGGATATAAGATAACGGTGCTAGAAAATAACTTGATGGCGTGGAAAATACTAAGGGCAAACTGAAATAAAGATGGAAGCAAGCAAACATGTAACAGATCTAGTAGCAAACGGTGTATCAATGCTAAGAAACAAGGCCTAGGGATCATACTTTCGCTAGTGAACACTCTCATATAAATATCTTATCTTTATGATACTACTCTTAACTACTCTTCGGTTGGACACTCTAATCGTTGGTAGGGCTATAACATCACACCTCAAAGTAAGCCTTTCCCATCTAGAAAACCCCACACTGTCACCTTGAGTATTAGATGGTTCCAACAAACACCACAATTTCATAGAGACATCCAACTCCAAATATAACTCATAACAAGTATTTGTAAACTCTAGCCTAAGTGCCACCATGGTGTGCACGCTGTCACTTTCACACACATGGGGAGAGCAGAGATTCATTAAAGCACTTCAGTAGCAAGGTAGATCTACTTGATTATAAAGCTCATGACCACAACAAGATCATGCATAGATAGAGAGATGAACACATAGCTACCGGTAGAACCCTTAGACTCGAGAGAGAACTACTCCCTCCTCATCATGGGAATCAGCAATGGTGATGGAGATGGTGGTGGAGATCGATGGAGATGGTTCTAGGGGCACTTCCCCGTCCTGGCAGGGTGCCGGAACAGAGACTTTCTGTCCCCCGAATCTCCCCTTTGGTGGCGGCGGCGCTGCGGAACTTTTCGTGGCTAGAGTCTTGACGTTTTAGGGTTTTGGTATCGGGAGGCTCTTATAGGCGAGAGGGGAGTCCGAGGGGGTGCTAGGGGGCCCCATACCACCTGGTGGCGTGGGTAAGGCTAGCCCACGCCTGGGGGGTGTGGCCAGGCCCTGGCCCTCCTCCGTCTCGTATTATGGCTCCGTGAGTCTTCCGGTAAAATAGGAACTTTGGCTTTTGTCCCGTCCAATTCCGAGAATATTGATTTTCTGACTTCTTGGAACCAAAAACAGCAGAAAACAGGCAACTGGCACTGTGGAATCTTGTTAATAGGTTAGTCCAAGAAATCATATGAAAGGTACTCCAAAGTGTGGACAAAACATAAGAAAGTAGATAAAACCAAGCATGGAACATCAAAAATTATAGATACAATTGCAATGTATCACCAACCAATCAGACAACAGGGGTTTCCACTGCCAACATGGCCTTCGAGCGCGAGAACCCATGGACGTCGAGAGGTCCTTTTGCCATATGGTTTGCTGACCGTGAGAAACCCGCAGCCGGCGCGGGTCTCCGCTGCCACATCATCTCTCGGGCGCGAGAACCCGCATAGGGCGAGGGTTCTTGCTGCCACATCGGTCATACCTTGGCCCCACGTCCCGGTGGGTGCAAAACGCCTGTCTCCCTGCATGCGCATCTCACGCGGTGCGCCTTCACGCGTGGGACAGGAGACGGCACACAACCCACCATCAAGCGACACATGGTAGGAAAGGGTGCGCGACCTCTCCATGGTAGAGAATCTCGGGCCTTGGGACCCGCCTCCCTGAGAGAGCCAGGCTCCATGGCAATGTTGACGCATATCGTACTCGTCGTTCATCCCACAACTAGAATAAAATCGGGGAGACGTGGATAGCAGATTCAACCAAAACTTTCAGGCGCTATTATTCTGATAGGAACAATGGACCTAGGTTCATGGATTCACTCAATCCTCTCTCTCCATCTATGGTAATTATCATGTTATAGATGATAAAAGTACACCCAGTTATCATGCTTTAATGATAATTTTATGACAACTAGATGTCCTAAAACACACTGTTGAAAGAAGTACCTATATGTGTCAATGTGTCACCCTCATAAGGCCAGTGTGTGATTATTTTCATGCCACCACATCACACTTCTCCATTTTTACCCCCTAATAAAGGATGTTTGGATGCATCGTTGTTGTCACTCGATGCATATGCCATCTGTCACCTGGCCACACCTCATCTACATACATCATAATCCTTTATGGCAAACACTCTAAACACAAGTGCAAGGATTTATAAATTGTTCTTTCGCATCTCTCCCATCTACCTACACTTGGCGTGGTCAAACACCTCATGACATGGGTAAACAAGGCATTATGCATAGATCAAGCCATTATATGTATCATAGATGTATTTCCAAAGTATGAAAAATCACAAAGTCTCAACACAATGGTAAAGGCATAATAATTATCATCTCATACCATTATATCTACCATAGGAATTACATAGATAGATCCATAATCAGGCAAGACACATCATATGGACTTCATAAAATGATCATACATAGAGAGATTGGATCAAGTTACTAGCACAAATGCATAGTCCAAGGGATGGACTACTACCCCCTCATGATGAAGAACAACATGGAGGCGTTGGTGAAGGAGGAGAGGCTACCAGAGATGATTTCGAAAGAGGTTCTCCCCTCCAATCTTTCTCTGTCGGCGGACTACATACTCTCTATTTTTTTATCTCTATCTTCGCCTCACACACCACTGAGATCGCGACGGGGAACCTTTTATAGAAGACTTTAGGTCAAAATAAAAAGAATGGTGGTGGAATCGACGACATCTTAGCCTTGAGGCTCCAGATGCCCTGGGTGGCGCAGTCCCCCTCCTAGGTCAAGCCACATGGGCTAGTTTGGGCCTTAGGGATCCCCTATGGTGGTCCAAGTGCTCTAGGTCTTTATCTTAACGAAAAATTGTCCATAAAAAACGTTGGTGCTTTTGAGTTCACGAAGGTCCCTGAAAGTCAAAAATACACAAAATAGGGTTTTCCTATTCTGCAAAGTTATAACCCAAATAAAGAGGATCATTGATAAATCCCAAAAATCAATGTAAAACATGGATATAATATTATATAATATGCAAATATATTGGCATATGTGACAATAAACAATAGAGTTCGTATATGTATTTTACATGCATCGGTGGAACATTATGAATCTGAATTTTTTACTACTTTGCTTCCAATCTATGTATTAACACTTAACTTTGCAAAATCAGAGGCATTTGTGCTAGGATCGGATGAAGAAGAATAGCTGAGAACAACCCACATGCTTAATTGTAAACTGAGTTCGCTTCCTATGACTTAACTGGGTATGCCTGTTGATGCTTCCAATCTTACTATGGGAGCCTCTGGTCTACTAAAAGCTAGAGTTACCAAGAGAGTGTATCCTTGGAAAGCGAGGAACTCGTCAGGGGGAAGGGCGATTCTTAATCAATCTTGTCTTTCTAGCTTGCCGTCCTACTGCATGAGCTTTTATCATCTCCAGGATGGGGTGCATGCACTGTTTGATAAAGTAACTCGCGATTCTACTGGGCAAAAAAATAAGAAGAAGTAGAAATATCATATGGTAAATGTGATGCTATGTGTACCCCCAAAGGACAAGGGCAGTCTTGGTTTCATAAACACTAGATGACCTAACGAGATTGTATGATGGACAAATTGTTTGGAAAGTGTAATGGTCGGGGTGGGCTTTGATTTCAAAGGATTCACTATGATTGAACGTAGCGAGGGGATTTTCGGTTTATAATTTTATGTAAGACTAAATGTGAGTGTAAGAAATTCTGAAAAAAATAAAAACCTTTATATTCTTTCATTTTATGTGAGATATTACTAGGATAAATAATTATGCTGGAACAAAAAAATAAAAGAAAACATAACAAAAACATAGGAAATAGAAGCACTAATTAGGGGACTGGCTATGTCTACAACAATGCCATCGGCATAGGTCTAGGTATGCCGACGACCATAACCGTCAGCATACAATAACACCACCTCATGCCTGTCATCCGGTGGGTCGCCAGTGACATGTGGAGGCTCATGTGCTAAGCCTATGATTAAGCCAATGATTGGGCCGGCATATGCGTAGTTTCCCGACGACGCTATGCCGTCTACATAGGTAGATCCGGCTTTTCTACGCCAAACAGCCGTCGGCATAGGTTTTAATCGTAGGCTTCTTTGCGTTTACCTCTAGTGATGCACGTGTGTATGACAATGTCCATAAAACTAGGCTTGTGTAACATCTTGTCCTTAACAGAAATTTCTGTCGACAACATGTTTCCTACTGGGGAAAAAAAGCATGCCTATACACAATTTTGGGCAAGAGCATAGTCCAAGTAAATGAAGTTATATTTCTGGGGATTCTTCTTGACTAGGAATATAATCATATATTGATAGTTAGTTGGACCTACCGTGGGTGCGCGCGGACCAACTCCATCAGGAAGAGGTCAGACGTAGAGGATGTCGAGCTGGGCAATGAGCGTTGATTATCATAGAAGCTTGTCGTCAGGCATCATGGGTCTGCTCTCTTTTTTGTCGTGGAAGTCCTTGGGATACCTACTGTAGCTTTTTTGTTTTTGCGGGTTACCTACTGTAGCTTTGATTATGTATGCGTAGGATATTAAATTCTTTCTGGTCACTGTAATTTGCGTAGATGCACTTTGATTCACAGTTGATGTAAAACGAGGTATGCGGCAGTCGCTCATCCATACGACCACTCTTTTAACCCAATTTAGTTTAGTTATTAACTATAGTCTGATGTATATGTAAAAATACTATAGTCTGATTTGTAATTTATAACCTAGCTTGTGAGACACAACTATTATCGATACATGTAGATAATTTTATATTATCTATACTTAACAAATCATCCAATTCAACGGTTTGTACATCCAAACAGGATTCGGAATTGCGGGTCACTCTCTGATTCCAATAGTAAATGAAAAGCACATCCAAACAACATAATCGAATTAGAAGCCATTTCCTTTCCATCTTAGATTTGGAATTCTCACTCAATTCAATTTCAAGCCTCAATTCAGTGCATCCAAACACAGTGTTACAGTATGGAATACAAAACGTATGCAAGTCTGGTTTCTAGATCGTAAAATCAAATAATCATCACGACCACTGCCCTACTCCTGCCCAACCTCTTCATCTGGCCTCCCTCCTTGCCCCCGGCAACCATGGTGTCCGGCGGTGATTATTTGGCCCCCCTTCCAGTCCGTGTTTTATCCAAATAAAACATAATCCATGCACCCAGTCATGGGGATCCCCAAGCAGAACCATATCGTAGTTGTCCAAGCATAAACCTTGACCAAAACCTATTGAGTTAATGCAGTGGATGCCTGGGGTGCGTTCTTCATAAATGATCATGGCGAGTCATTAAGTCTGCCTGGGATTTATTTCCTAGCTACCAAAATGCTGCTATAGTAAAGCAATCGCGTGTCTCCAAGATTTGAAGCTAGCTCTATCTTATGATTGACTGAACTGTAATTTGATTATCAAGATAGAGTGTTTTTTAATTTTCAAATCTAACTTCATGGAGGATATATCATAGGTGGGAGTCATTGATAAAGAATTTCACTTGATGAGTTGGCCGGATCGCTAGATTGGTCTTTTAGTTATCAACAGGAAAGGCGCTAGCGTTGGTCTCGAGCTTAGGTAGGTCACAGGGAGTTATGTGGTGATGTTTTGTAAGGTGCGGTGCCAGCACAGCAGCCGGGTGTCAAAACTTGACTCGCTCGACTGTAACCGGAATGGTGAATTTTAGTCAATGCAAAAAAAACTGTCAAGAAGAGAAAGATCACATGTTCTTTCCATACATGGTTGTCCATTTTGGATATTATTTTCTAGAGATGGTTATTAGAGAAGTTGCCATAAAATGAATCTCCATGCGCATATAAGTTTGGACTTGATTCACAATCCGAAATTCTAATTCTTAGATTTTAGTTTGTAATTTGGGAGTTGGAGGCATAAATAATTTTTGACAGAAAAAAATAGTAATGATACAACAAAATAAAAGAGAGAGTTCTTTGACTAATAGAGAATTTTAAGAAAAACTTGGATTTGTAAACAAAACGAGTTCAAAGGTGAATATTTAGTCAGCAAGAGATTATTATTGGGTTATTTCATTATGTGCATATGATGTTGAATATAGTTTCCTTATTGAATTATATTTTAAGCAAGAAAGAATCTTATAATTCATAAAAAATATCTTATGGGGATTATTTATTATATATATATGTATATTATGTTTATACATGTGGCAAGAAAGGGTTGAGACAACCGTAGAAAAGTATGAACATTAGGCTTTATAATATAGTATAAGTAAATTGATGGATACGTCAATGTGAACTCTAAGTGTATGGTTACATTAGCTCCATGGACAATAGGTGGTGGTGTTTTTTGCCATTACCCTATACATTACCCTATACATTTAGGAGTTTTCTCATTCTAGGACTACCGCTACCTGCGTGCTACCTTATAGCGATGACAGTGAACTTTGTGAAAATGCTTTTCCACTCAAGGACCAGGGCTCATAGAGAAATTGGTCTAGATTCATACAAGGCACGGGCTTTTATTTTAGGGGCATCATGACAATGTGATAGCTTATACTTGGCAGGAGCAAAATAAATTTACTGCATAACATATCCGAAGCCAGTTGCAATTAGTAGAGTGGAGATCATTCGCAAAGATAGTAAAATATTAAACATCCAAAGCGTTAGCTTTTGCCATCCTAGGTGCTCTGCTCACTAATGCATCTTCACCAACAAAAGTACCTTCTAAAGAGGTCCACCAAAAATACATTGTACCCGTAAGCAACGCACGGTATTTAGCTAGTATTGGTAGTTTAAAATATTTTTGCATTGTGGATTCCCTGAACTGATTATCATATACTGATACTCTGAAAAGAAAATTGTGTGCCTCAGTCATTCGTCCAAATTAGGACGAGAATATCGATCACCAACACGAAAAAATTTCATTACCACTTTGAACATTCTCATTGATCAGTATAATGCAGCGTTCAAGGGATAAGCCCCAAGTGCACCTGAAGTAGAAATCCCGACATGAGATCTGCTACATGATAGAACAGATTGCAAAATGTACTTGGTGCTCGTTCCATTACTTGGAATTTGCTCTTTATGGATGGTTTGTTTAATATGTAAGGCGTCCTGGTGCATATGTCTACGTCTGCATTTCCTCCTGCTGATCAGCTACCTAAACACAGATAACAGATCAACCGAGGGCTGCTGATAACCCAACCCACACTCTAATGTGTCTAGCTGCACTTTCTCCTACCGTGTTTCGACGGGGAGTGAACGTGGCTCGATATCTGTACCGTCTCTCGCATGCAGGCAAAGCTCGCCCGCGCGTCAGCAAATTTTCGTGCCTACCTCGCGCGCTATGTGTTCTGCACCATGTTGGTGTTCTGGTATTTGTTTGATTAGCAAAATAGAGATAAGCTTGTAGTAATGGATAATTAATGTTGTATGTGTCCTCTGTTGAAATGAGCGGTAGTAGTAAGGCACAACTAAAAAAAACAAGAATTAGCACGTACAGAACACAAATCTTCAGACCTCATAAACGACGGCTACATTACTGACGGATGCAAAGGATACAGTTCACACTGTTGGGCAGAGGCGGAGTGACTGACAAAGCCACCTAGAGCTACAGCACCACAACACGCTTGGACTAACAAGGAAACCTGACCGACCACAAGTACCTACGGACTACAACTAAGAAAAACACGCATGGCTATAGTACATATGATAGGATCGCCTACATGCGTGCACACGTCAGGATCTGACCTACATTATTCGGCAAGGGGAACCTACGTAGTCGTCTTGCTTAGCTAAGCTAGGCAGCAGGGACCATCATCTAGGACTTGGTCCTGAACTTGGACTCGTCGATGTCGATGCCCTCCCTGGCGGCGCGCTCGCCGCCGGACTCGTCGTTGGTGCTCAGCCCGCCCTTGCGCCCCATCTCGCTGTACCCTTCCTCCCCCAGCTGCTCCCTGCGAGTCTGCCCGCCGCGGCTGCGCCCTGCACAAATGCAAGCATATCAGCGTCAGAAGTTGCAACACTTCAACGAAGCGCAGGAACAATGCATAGGTTGCATGAGTTGGAACCTTCGGCGAGCTTCTCCTGCGCCTCGACGGACTTTCCGCCGGTGCCGCCGGGGACGACGGTCTGCCCCTCCCGGGCCATGTTGTCCAGCTCCGACCTCTTCTCCTGCTGCCCGGACGCCATCGCTCTCAACCTTCCGCAAACGGACGTGCGTGCGGAGTGTGTGTATGTATGAGACTGATTGTGATTGGCTGATGCTGGTTGTGGCGGAGGAGGCAGCGGACGCCTTTATATAGTCGCCGAGGCGGTGGGTCGGGCCTCGGGCGGCGAGGAGACGGCGCGTGTGCGACGACGCGGATGCCACCGGCCACCCTCACCGCCGGGTGTCCCTGATGTATTGACACGAGGCACAGGAGGCACGGCACGGGCTACACGTTGGAGAGTACGTGGATATGGGCAAGGGCATGGTTATCCGAGGTAGCGACAACTGGGATGAGCTACGGAAGCCCTAGGGCACCTGCGTTGTCCCGCGCTGTCGTCCTGTCTGCACACGTATGATCCTACCACTACTTGTGCCATTCCCCTGTACTCGTGTTCATCGGCGGTGGTCGTGGACCTGGCATGGACCAAGCTAGCAACCATTCAACCACGATGATTTAAAGTATAGTAGAATTATCTCTTCTTAAAAATTCAGAAGAGAATAACGTATCTGAAAAATAACTTCGAAACATCTTCATGCTATATAAATTTAGCACGGCACCTTCATCCAGGAAGGATTAGTTTCAAATTTATTTGGGAAATATGGTTATGTTGGGCCGAAGTTTCAAAAATGAGTTTTGCAAATTAAAGGGGTCCAAGGGAATTTTGGTGATATTTCAAAGAAACGGCGACTCTTTGCTGGATTTTCAGATTTTTTGACACAATATACAGAGCTAGATAACATTTCCAAATTACAGGGGCGAAGCAATGCTTATCCGGTTTTGGATCTTGGATCTTGCGTTTGTACTTTCTAGGGTGCCGGCTTGTGCTTTCTTTCATGTACCCTCTTAGGCGTGAAGATGTACTTTCTGCATGTTCAAAATGTAAAATTTATAGTTATGTTAAGTCAATTTTGCAAAGTTTGCAATATTACATAAAACTTAATAACAAATAGAATGCGTAACAAATTTTATATTATATACATTGATAATGTTTTGCTATACTTTTAGAAAATATTATTAAGTTTGACCGACCGCAAAAATAATATACACTATTTTAACATGAGGGGAGCATTATTAAAACATGCTCATTAGGCCATGTGGGCTGCGAATAACTACAATGAGAGAGAAAAATAATAAGGATGAAACTTTTTGTATGCTTGGAAGCTTGATTCCTCAATCCCTAACTCACGAGGAAGTGATTGTCAAAACTCCACTCGATAAGGTGCTTAATCAATGCAAAGTATTATGTCATGACACAAATAAAATAGCATCGGCCTGAACATAAAATATAAGTAAAAATTAATACAAAATTAATTAGCAATATGATTTAAACGATATATAACATATATGCATACCCTCCGTCCATAAATACGTGTACTTTCAGGTTTAATCCTAAGTTATTATTTTTAAATTTGACCAATTTTATAAAAAATTATAGCAATATTTATGACATGAAATTAGTATATTATGAAGCTATATTGCAAAATGCATCTAGTGATATTAATTTGATGTTATAAGCTTTGATATTTTTATGAAGTTTTTCAAACTGAAAAATATTAAAATTAGGACAACACCTAAAAACACACTTATTTACATATGGAGGGAGTATTTATTTATAAGACCATCACAAATACAAGGGATTTATGTGTAGCATCAACTATAGCATGTGGGTTGCATAATAGCACTTGCGGCTAATACGATAGTTGGAGATGTTCGATGAATAGTGCTTCCAAGAAATGTGACACCACTAGAAAAATCAACTCAGTAGCTGACCAACGTGGCCCATCAAGATATTGACACACATACATATGCCATGAACGGAGCCTTCAACCGAGCGTGAAAAAAAAAGCAACCGCGCAGTTGCAAAGAGTTATGGTAGGAAAAAGCTAGCAAACGGAGTCAAACCTCATTGAGCGTCCTCTCCAGGGGTTAGCCGCCGGCGCCTCTTGATCTAGTCTCTTTCAAAGATCGGTTTCTCCTCCTCCGGCTAGTTTCGTCAGCGTTAAGAGATGTGGGAACCGATCTATGAATAGAATCGAGTTTTTAATAAAAGTAGTGTTTTTAGAAGATTAGATTAGTGTTTTGATTGCTTCTTATTGATCTCTGTGTCAATGGAGATTGCATCCTCTGTAATAAGTAATCTGCAGCCCTTCGTTCGATGAGGAGATCTTCTTCCCGGGGTCAGTGGTGGTGTTGAAAGATTAAGATTCTATAAATACGGTCTTTCAGATCTTGTTTCTCCGGATTGATTTTGGATTTTTTTTCTCACGGTTGCTGTGAGAAGGATTATCCTCGTAATATTTGTTCCGGCGGCTACGTCCTAGACAATAGTGATTCATGCTCTCGGTTCAGCAGCGACGCTGATCAGGGTGTTCAGTTGCTTTTCCCTGGAATACTGGTGTTGACACTCTCGCCGATGTTGATTGATTACTCTAATGGTTGCGCGCGTGCACGTAGCCTTGGCAGTGCTGCTCAAATCAAAATTAGGGTGACTTTGGTTCCTTAGTTGTACCCAGGTATCCCAGCCGCTAAACTTTTTCTCACTTTTCCCCTCCCTATATTCTTAAACCCTCTCCGACGCTCAGATGAAGGGATGCCGTCAGGTCAAAGGTTAGACCGTTATATGCTGACTAGTGGGACCGCGTACAGACAGTTCCTCCCTCAACCGTTACTTGCTGATGGGTGGGGTTAGGATACAAGGTCGGACCAGCCATCCATCTCTCGTTAGCTTGTGAGCCGCTTTATTCCTTGATTGTGTCACCAGTCTAGTCCAATGACAAATGGGATCGCTCTGTGGGGCCGCAACAACTAATGACCGATAGGACTATGATGTCGGGCCGGAGACGCTACTCCCCAAACATTAACAGGTGGGGTCGTGTAGGACACATGGGGTCGGCTCTCTCTCATCCACTCCTAGCCCCGAGCAGCTCATACCACACCGGTGTACAAAGCAGCCATCGTTGGCGCCTCGTCGCATCACCGGCTCCGTCCTCCGGCAACATCGGATGGGCAGTGGCGCTGCACCTCAACCACGGCTCTAGCACTTGTTTCGTCCGCACACATTGTATGCCGAGGCAGTAAAATTCGCACGCAGGTCCACCGCCCACGATGATCAGGATTTTGTTTCGCCACCGTAGCCCTACGAACGGTCGCATCAATCACTAATATTTCTTGGTAAGACCTCTACTTCTGCCCCACCCACCCTAATTGATCCGGTTCCCGTAATTTCCTCGAGATTCCAGGTGCAAATTAGTCCTCAATGTATGGTCATAGCGGGTACACCGGTGATGATGGGGATTCGCTCATGTCATGGCCATGTTCTCGTTCTCCTACCTCGTCGGAAGTGAAGGTAGCTCCTGCTCTTTGTACTACCGTTGAATTGGAAGTGCTGCCATGGCCTGCCAGAGTGATTTCAATTGGATTTTTTGTGGATTGTTACAGTGTGCTAGGGAGGCCGATGATCCATGGTACAATACATACCAAGATGAATCAACCTAGTGGTGTAGTGAGAGGATGGATTTGGAGGATATGGTGGCCAATTTAGGTGATGAATTGGCCTGTAAAAACCTGTTGATATTTGAGCTGAAGTTGTCAAGGAAGAAAAGAAGAATTCAGAGTTTATTTGCAAGGGAAATTTGAAACCTTAAGACTGACCTTGCCATATTTGATCGAGTGGTAGAAAATAAAAAAGATGAACAAGTGAAGGGAGAGGACAAAAGTAGATTCATGTGGGTAGTTTTAGTAGTTGTCATCCCCGTCCTAGCAGTTATAGTATGCGATTGTGATAAAGGGTGGCACATGTAATGATTAGTTGACTAGGTAGCTAATTTAAAGAGTAGAATTGTTATTCAATGGATGGTTGTGAGTTCATCTAATTTAGTCACTTTGCGGTCCCAAAGTTGTCGTGAGAAGGCATCGCCGGGTCCGAGTTGCTTGCCATTGGATCAAGGTGGCCATAGTTGGTGTGCCAAATGTCTAGAGGGTCTTTTTGGATCAAGTTGGAGCTCCTGTCAGTTTTAACAATTATGTCGCTACCATCATGGCTGCCATGTAGACTTGTGGCATTGGCGACCGCATCCATTACCCCTTCTTCTTGACGCCACATTCTTCTTATCTAGAGTGGTGATCTGTGGTCGCAGCCATGGCATGGAGCTGGGATGCCAATTCCTTCAAGGGAGAGATTCGGCACCCGACCGAACTTGCTCGACCTTGCTCTCCTCCTCCCGAATGAGAGCTCGCCCAATCTTGTGTTGTAGTTTGGACACCCACTGTATTTTGGTGTATTTGTTGGCCTACAATTTCTTAGATCCATAGAGAAGCTCAATGTAATTGGGCAAATATTGATGCTACCAGACTAGCCCACTGGAAAGTGTGAAAGCGAGTACTACTACTTATAAATCAGCTTTAGAGCATCTCCACCGGCCTCACGGCTCAAATACATATCAATTTTGATTCAAATCATACATATTTCAATCAAATTTATACAATCCCACTAGAGATTGTCAAATAAAGTACTACTACTTTGAATCATATTTAGAGCACATCCACTGACATGGGTATGATTATTCTGTTGTTCACTATTTGTTACCCTACATTGGGTAAAAGGACTACGACCCGTAAAGATTCCAGATAACAGCCCAAGGCAGCAACCGATAGAGACTTGTTATTGTATTAGGAAAGAAACCATGAACCGACATTATGTTGGTATTGTAATCACGTGTGTATGAAACATATCCGCATACAGCTTTGAGACCCGACCTATTATATATAGGGCAGGAGAAGCCCAAGCGAGGGTACCGAAATCGAGAGGACAACTTGTAATAGTGTGTTTTCCCAGTATTCAGGCGACTCTGTTTTCATTGTTTCCTGACATCCGACGAAATCTCCAGCGTTCTCTTTTCCGCGAAACCCTAAGTCCATCACCATGGGCATTGCCGAGGTTACTCCTCGTCAATTGGCGCCGTCTGTGGGAAACATGAACGCTGGAAACACGGATTCGGCAGAACACTCTCCACTAAGTATCAACTCGATGAAAGGAAATCCACACCTGCCCACTCTTGTCTTAGTACCCGCCGATTTCAACGACGGATCCGATCTAATCATCGGAAGCCTTCACTTCCAAGCAGACAACACGCAAAAATCACACCCTTTGGCCCTGATCGCATCAGAACCATCGGTGCGAAAAGCTACACTCATCGCGACACCCACATCGCCCGTTGGATCCTCCACGGACATCTCAACACGGATCAAAGCAGGAGAAGAAGGCCACTAGCCAATCTCACCACACGAAGCAAACCCGACAAACTCAGAACCCGAAGAAAGCAGCGAAAACACCGACTTTAAAGAAAAGATGGCGGCGATCTATCTAGAATTACGATCTGGGAGCACTACTAACACACCCATAGAAGAAAAATGCGATGCCATTAGGCCACGCACAACACGCCACCAAGTGTACATGATCAACGGAGATACCTCAACACCACACGACGAAAACGGTAACCCTATTATCAACCTCGACGATATTTTATCAGATGACCATGCAGGAAACCATGGCAATGGAGGAGAACACCGAAACAGAGGAGAAACAACAGATAATCATATAGTCCAAAGAGGAGGTAGAGAACCTCGCACAGAAGAAAGACAAGGACTTCGGCTACCAGCGTCGACATGGCAAAAAGCAAGGGAGGCAATTTCGGGAGAAGTCCCAATGACAGCGAATGCTTCACATGAGGATCTATTGGCATACTAATATCTGCTCCACCACAAGAAGAGAGACCTACTCCATATGCAAATGCAACTCGACGAAAGAAAAAGATTAGCCGACGAGTCGAGTTTACGACGGGCACAATTAAGCTCTACTCGAGGATCAAGGAGCGTAACAGGAGCAGCACCACCAAGAAGGCCAACATCTTGACTGTAGAATATCCCGAAGCAGAAAGAAGAGGAATCATCCGAGATGTCGACCTATCATTCATATCAATTGATCAAGTAGGAAACATCAAGGCAAAAACAGCTCAAGCAGCCATTATGGCCACGCAAACATACCTGATCACCACTCAACCCGCACCCGACGATCTGCGAGCGGGCCTTCACCGCTCCGCCCTGATGAACCTCGGCATGGTAGGAGCCTCACTCGCACAAGCGGAACACGGACTCACACAAAGATCTCCACACCGTTCCAACAGTCATCGGCAAGCAGGACACACACAACGATCTCAATCACCACACTAGGTGCATCTCGTAGGATCCGAGCCGTGAAGCCATACAAGGAACGACAACACCCAGCACAGGAGCAGCGGACCCAGAGATAAAAGCCGCAGTCGATGATACCAGGATGGATATGATGAAGATGATCACGAGTTATGCGGAGCTAGCTCTTTCATGCAGAGGATCCGCAAGGCATCAGTACCCAAGGACTTCAAACTTCCACACGACCGTCACAAATATGATGGGCTCCAGGAACCCAAAGCTTGGTTAGCAGACTATCTGGCCACCGTCAAATTTCAGGGTGGCTCTACAACTACCGTAATGCAAAGTCTACAACTACATCTCACTGGAGCCGCAAGATTGTGGTTGAAGCCGTTACCCGAAGACTCAATTGGTAGCTGGAACAATTTGGAAGATAAATTCATTCGACATTTCCATTCTACGTTCAAATGACCAACATCTTTGGAGCAGTTACGAGCGTGCAAACAAAAATCTAGAGAGTCAATAAGAGCGTTCATACAACGATGGAACATTATCAAAAATTTAGCTGAATCCATATCCGATGAAAGGGCCATCGACGCCTTCAACGATGGCCTCCGTCACCGAGAATTCATAGAAGAACTAGAAGGGTCAAACCAAATACGGTATCACAGCTAATGGAGATAGCAACCGATGGGCTGATGGTGAGGACGCGTTACATAATAAGCGCACACGGTCACCCAAGGAAGATAGGGATAAACGTGGCAATGATAGAAGAAGAAGGAACAACGATGGAAACACGGGACCAAGTTACGTCACAGCCGGTTTTTCGGGTGAAGGTAACAACAGAAGAAACGACCATAATGGCGGATACCGCCAGAACAGGGACGACGTCGGAGGAAGCCAGTCCGCACAGCGTTATCAGCCAAGAGCATGAGACCCACCTATGTCCACAATGCAAATGCTGGAAGGACCCTGCATTATGCATTTTTACGCCGACTCAGCAGGCAGACGACAATCCAATCATCTGATGAAAGACTACCGAACATTCTTGAAAATGCAAGAGTTATGCAATGCAAAGGCAACCGAGGCAGCAAAACGAGGATACACATTCACGCCTGGCGCACTAGCCATCGGAGCTCCACCAGTGGCACCACCACAAAATACAAACGATCAAAACAACGAATACCCCAGATCAAAAGGAGCAATGTCAATGATTTAGAAAGGGCGCCCATCCAACAGAATTTAGAAGCTCATCACAAGACAAATTAATAAGGCGGAAACTACAACATTAGCTACACCTGAATATCTTCATTGGTCAGAGCAAGAAATCACATTCAACAGAGCCAATCATCCACTTCGGGTCCCGCGACCTGGTCACTCGGCTCTGATAGTCGAAGCACAATTTGGCGGGTTCGATATGAGCAAGGTCTTCATGGATGCAGGAAGCAGTATAAATCTAATCTACGTGAAAATGCTGAGAACAATAGGCTACCCTTGGACAATCTTGCTCCAATAGAAACATCTTTCCACGGAATAGTACCAGGTAAAGCTGAAATCCCTTTGGGCAAAGTTTTTCTTGATGTTGTTTTTGGTTCCAAGATAAATTTCAGGCGAGGAAAACTCGAATTCGAAGTCATGGATTGGCCATCACAATATCATGCAATCCTGGGACGACCAGGCTTTGCATGGTTTATGGCAGTGCCGCATTATGCATATTTAGTAATGAAAATGCCAGCACCAAAGGGAATTATCACGATACAAGGAAGCTTCACACGTGCCGATAGCTGTGATCGGGAGTTCAACAAAATTTCTGAATCTTTCGGGATGGCAACGGAGTTTGAGCAACTCAAAAGTTCAGCAAACACACAACCTCTTGCAGTAACACGTGCCAATCCCGATAAGGCTTTTGACATGGCAACAGACACAAAAGAAGTACAGATCCACCCCATCGACCCGACGAAAACAACATTTGTGGCTTCTAACCTTGATCCCGATTAGGAAAGCGTGCTCATCGAGTTCCTCCGTGAGCACTAGGAGATTTTCGGATGGCTACCTTCTGACATGTCGGGAATCCCCAGGGAACTCGCTAAGCACGCATTAAATCTAGACCCAAAGGCGAAGCCGGTAAAGAAACCACTTCGACACTTTGTATAACCAAAATGCAAGGCCATTGGAAAAGAGCTCCATCGCCTAACTGAGGACAATTTTATCAAAGAATTAACAAAATCACAGTGGCTCGCAAACCCAGTATGTGTTCCAAAGAAAAACACTACAGACCATCGGATGTGTATCGTCTTTACTGCACTGAACAAACATTGCCCAAAAGATCACTTCCCATTGTCGCGAATCGACCAAATCACCGATGCAACTGCGGGATGCGAACGTCTTTCTTTCTTGGATGCTTATTCAGGATACCACCAGATCAGGATGAAGGAGGAAGATTAGGAGAAAATGGCGTTTATCATGCCTTACGACATATTTGCTACACAACAATGTCGTTTGGCCTCAAGAACGCTGGAGCAACATATCAGCGGATGATGCAGAAGTGCTTGGGAAGCCAAATAGGTACAAATGTGCAAGTGTATATTGATGATGTCATAGCTACCACATGTCACGGATCTGCACTGATCAAGGACCTGGAAGAAACATTCAAAAATCTCGACAGGTTTAGCATAAAACTGAACCCAAAGAAATGTTCCTTTGGAGTTCCGGCAGGACAACTCCTCGGATATTTGGTATCAGCCAGAGGTATCAAGGATAACCCTGAAAAAATACAAGCAATCCTCACAATGAAGAAGCCAACAAATCTATGTGGTGTACAACAATTGGCAGGATGAGTGGCGGCACTGAGTCGTTTTATTGCAAGATTAGGAGAAAAAGCGTTGCCATTCTACGCCCTCATGAGGAAATCAGAAAAATTCAAATGGAGGAAAGAAGCTCAGCATGCCTTTGAACATCTTAAAAGAACACTTTCGACATCCCCTATCGTCGTGTCGCCAAAAGAGAAAGAATCTTTACTCCTTTATATTGCTTCCACGCATCAGGTGGTCAGCATAGTCCTGGTCGTAGAACGACCCGAAGAAGGGAAGACACATGGCGTGCAAAGGCCAGTATACTTCTTGAGCGAGGTTTTATCGCCATCTAAACAAAGGTACCCACATTACTAGAAGCTAGCACACGGGGTATTTATGACAGCACGAAAACTGCGCCACTATTTTCAGAGCACCCAATCATAGTGGTCAACGAAGCGCCTTTGTCAAGCATCCTCAACAATCCATACGCAACTGGGCGTGTTCCTCTATGGGGCATCAAATTATCCCCTAGGGATATCACTTCTGAGAAGCGCAAAGCAATTAAGCCACAAGTTCTACTAGATTTCATCACAGAGTGGACAGAGCTACAATGTGTGGGTCCACCTGAACTTTCTACTGCCTGGATAATGTATTTTGATGGATCAAAAAGAACGGAGGGAGCGGGAGCAGGAGTCGTACTAATATCACCTCAAGGTGACAAAATGTGCTACATTCTTTGGATGAGCTTTACAAACGCATCCAATAACGAAGCAGAATATGAGGCCCTGTTGCACGTCATGCAGATGGCCAAAGCTTGCGATGCAACTCGCCTCAAAATCTTCGGAGATTCCAATCTCGTAGCACAGTAAGCAAAGAACAAGTGTGATGCTGTTAGCGAAAATATGATTGCTTATCACGACCTATACAACATCATGGAGGCTCAATTTTATGGATGTGAAGTATCACATATAGGAAGACCAAGAAATGAGGAAGCCGACAATTTAGCAAACATGGCGTCATTATGTTTGCCAATACCACCAGGAGTTTTTTGGGAAGAAATAATGGAGCGATCAATCAAAGCAAAAAGAGTCTCTGAGGTTGTAGCACCAAAAACAGGGAAAAAGAAACATCCACAAAAAGAGTTGGGGGCTCCTTCAAAAACAAAAAATATTGAAGAAGCCATCGAAGAAGAAGAACGAGAAATCGGAGAGGTCATGTTAATCGAACCAACCTGGATGCAACCGTATATAGCATACATGACTAAAGGGGAACTGCTAGAGGATGTGATAGAGGCCCGATGAATCACCCGACGATCAAAGGCCTTCAGGATAATCAAAGGAGAACTATACAAAAGAAGTATTTCGGGTGTGTTGCAACGTTACGTAACACCTGAAGAAGGAAAAAATATACTTAAAGATATACATGAAGGAGTCTATGGCCACCATGCTAGTAGCCGAGCAATTGCTACAAAAACGTTCAGGGTAGGATTCTATTGGCTCACTGCAGTACAAGATGCAAAAGACATCGTTAGAACATGTGAGCATGACAACGATTCGCAACAAAACCTGGAGCACCCGCCGCTGAGCTGAATCCCATACCCTTAGCTTGGCCTTTCGCTTGGTGAGGACTTGACATGGTGGGAAAACTTCACAAATCATCGCTAGGAGGACATGTCTTTCTGCTAGTAGCAATCGACAAATTTACTAAATGGATTGAAGCAATGCCTGTCACAACCCAAGATGGAACATCGGTTGTGAATTTTATCAAATCCATAGTATTTCAGTTTGGCGTACCAAACAGCATTATCACGGATAATGGGACCAACTTCACTTCCAATGAGTTCAAGGAGTACTGCCAGGAGATGGGATCAAGATAAGCTACGCCTCAGTAGCTCACCCGCAAACAAATGGACAGGTCGAAAAAGCCAATGGACTAGTCACTGCTGGACTCAAAAAGAGATTACTGGCACCACTCGACAGAGCGAAAGGAGCATGGGTGGATGAATTGCCATCCGTGTTATGGAGTTTATGTACAACTCCAAATAATTCAACACAGGAGACGCCTTTCTTTTTGGTCCACGGTGCGGAAGCGGTGCTTCTAGTTGAGGTATCACACGAATCGCCAAGGATAGCTGCATATGATGAAGAGGAATCAAGAAAAGCACTTGAAGATGATGTGGATGCACTTGATGAAGCTCGAGATGAAGCCCTCCAAAGAGCAACTATGTACCAACAAAACTTGCACAATTACCATAGCCGGAGATTGCGACCTAGGTCCTTCACCGTGGGGGACCTAGTTCTTCGCCTCAAGCAAGATGATCATAAGAAGCTAGAATATCCATGGGAAGGACCATACATCGTCATAGAAGTTATTCCCGGAGGAGTATATCGACTACAAGACAAGAAGACATGAGTAAATTACTCAAATCCATGGAATGTACCACAACTACGACGCTTTTATATATAAGATTGTTTGCAAAGATGATAAGAGTTATAGTTCAGCTTATTAAGCCAAGATGTCCAGGACAAAGGCTAAACAACCATCCGATCAAAAGAATAACATACCGTCAATTTTTCCCTTATATGTAAAGAGATAAGTTATTTATACCTTTTTCACAAAGATCAATGATTTCCATCAAGCTAACAACAATTATGAGCCTATGTCCAGATACAAGCATCCGAACATAGCCTCGGGGGCTACTCCTATCGGGAGCGCTAACGCGCACCTGATAAAGAATTCAGATGTGTATGAAGTATATTGATAATTGCTAAAACCTTTTTTTTTGAGTTTTACACCTGTGTATCCTCAAAAAGGAGTTACTCCTATCGGGAGATTGTATAAAATAATCTGATATAATCAGAAAGAGTGATGGCCCAGTAGGCCACCCGACAAAAAATCCAAAAACCTCGGATCTCGTTCAGACGCGACAAAAAATCCGAATGCCGTGTTCATAAACATGAAGGTAAGACCCATGATTCTTCCTGTGTGGCCTGGTAATCGCACAAGAATGCGCTCTACCAGTAAAAATCCATATCAACGATACGATGAAAAATCTCGATGGACACGTTGGGTACCCGATAAAAATAGAAAACTGGAATTCAGTATTCAGTAAGACCTCAGCGGCTCGAACTGAATTACGCTAGTTACAAAATTCTGGATTCTAGCCTGGGGACTTGAATTTGATGTAGGTCAACATTGTTTTTTCCCAAGAGAAATTAATGGATTCCCGATCCGTCAGAAGCATCAGACTCATTGTACCAAATCCCTACAAATTACAAAAAGCGATAAAAGAAACTTTGAGACTCAACCTAAAATTGCGGTTCAGGTAGAGTCTCGGGGGCTACTGACATGGGTATGATTATTATGGTGTTCACTATTTATTACCCTACATTGGGTAAAAGGACTACGGCCCGTAAAGATTCCAGATAACAGCCAAAAGCAGCAACCGATAGAGACTTGTTATTGTATTAGGAAAGAAACCATGAACCGACATTATGTTGGTATTGTAATTACGCGTGTATGAAACCTATCCGCATATAGGTTTGAGACCCGGCCTATTATATATAGGGCGGGAGAAGCCCAAGCGAGGGTACCGAAATCGAGAGGACAACTTGTAATAGTGTGTTTTTCCCAGTATTCAGGTGACTCTGTTTTCATTATTTCCTAACATCCGACGAAATCCCTAGCGTTTTCTTTTCTGCGAAACCCTAAGTCCATCACCATGGGCATTGCCGAGGTTACGCCTCGTCATCCACCGGCCTCACGGTTCAAATACATATAAATTTTGATTAAAATAATACATATTTCAATCAAATTTATACAAGCCCACTAGACATTGTCAAAGCAAGTACTACTACTTATGAATCAGATTTAGAGCATCACCACCGGCCTCGCTTACGGCTCAAATACATATCAATTTTGATTCAAATCATACATATTTCAATCAAATTTATCCTAATTTTTTTGAACTTGGGCTCATATACTCCACAACCAAATTTTGGCTCCCTACAATCGAATTTAAACATATCCTCCACAAACAGAGGTTCATAACCCCAACACCAGACACTCACTCAATGCTCTAAACCATCAGCAACTAAATTTGCATTTATGGAATGATTTATTAGTTGACTTGATGTTAGGTTCCTTTGCCTCCTCAATGAGAAGTATTTGTCCAAATATTAAATTGAAACATAAAAACCGGGACCCTAGAAACTACTACATGAGGCGCCATTCGCGCTGTTGACGGTGAGCTCGCTGCCCTCCCCGCCGCATGTGCACTCCAAGAAGTGGCCTTGCTGTAGGCCGTACGGGAAAACTGCTCCCAGCCGATAGCCTAAGGCTATTCCATGAGTCCTTGTAAATGGGTACGAAGAACTCGAAGCCGAAGAGGTCCGACAAGGCAGCGGCTGGTGATGCCTATCCTCCGCGGCCGCGGCCACATGGTGGTCTCATATCACATGTGCAAGGTTGGAGGGGTGAATCTGCACTGTCGCAGAGATGTTGTGGATGATGGCTTCAATTATCATGGCATCGATGACCACTGTCGGCACCATCACCGTCTTGGTGTCCTTCATCAGCAATGGATCTGAGGAGGTGAACAAAAGTGAGACAGACATAGACATTTCAGAAATTTCAGATGCATAGATCCTTACCACCGCACGCCGTTCGAACCACCATGCTTATATCCGTGCTGTCGCACGCCGTTCGGACCGCCACGCTTAGATTCCTCAATGGCACATGCTGTTTGGACCACCACGCTTAGATCCACGGCGCGACACACCATTCGGACCGCCATGCTTAGATCTATGTCGTTGCACGTCGATAGGAGGGGATGATGATGCGACTGGTAGGGTTGGTAGGTACGTGCGACTGAGAAATAGAGAGAGACACATCTAGCCCGTCGGGCTCTCCTCTCCGTATAGGATAGGTGCATCCATTGGTGGAGAGAGAGACATCCAGCCCATCGGATCATAAAGTATCCAACGAGCCAAGATCCATGTGACATACATGTTGACCAATTAGAGCGCATCCAAAGTGAGCGCGGGTTGAGCTATTGTGAGGGTTTGAGACAAGAGAGAGGGGAAAAGTGAGGAAAAGTTTAACGAAACGGGAAAAGTGAGTAAAACAAGGGGAGAACTGAGTAGAACTAAGTTAAACAAGGGCACCAAATTTAAAAAACAGGTAAGGGGAATTCAAGATTTTGGCATAAAAATGAAAAATGTGTTATTTGAATAAAAAAATCTATCTTGGGTGACATGATATTGTTTACAATTCAAAGATATATAAGTGTGCCAAATTTGGCCTCATTTAGACAAAGTATGTTTTGGGATGGATTATTTGGGAGGTGGATTGTGTAGAAAGCCATGCATCTTCATACCTAATAGTTCATTTTAAGAAGTCACTAAGAAGTGGTTTTGGAAAAAACTCCATTTCTCTATATTTCTTTCTCTCTTCTAGTTTTTGCTTGGTTGTATGTAACATAACAAGACTCCATGCGAAGGTTCCACTATGTTTTGATTTTTGAATGAAACTAACCCTAAAATATTTTTTGAATTTAGTCACTTATAAAATGAAAAATGTGGCTGATTACAAGTAAACTAAAAAAATTCAACATTATATGGTGGATCAATCCAAGATACATATCTGTGCCAAATTTTTAATCAATTGGCCAATGTTTGCTATGGTTTAAGCCATGAACTAGCTAAACCCCATCTGTTGACTACCTGTCAAGGGCAAAACTGAGCAGTGCTAAGCAACTAGGTGGATGACCATAGAAAACTTGCAATAACACATACATTATTGGGATTATTCAACATACAAACTTGTGAGCATTACACTAGTTCGAATTCAATACAAACATTGATAGTCGTTCAAATTCATCATACAAATTCAAATTAGTAGTTCAATTTCAAATAATTTTCTTGCTCTTGGTGTTTTGTGCTGGGTTCGCCACCTTGATCCAGGTGATCCTAGCTAGAATATTCTCGGAGTCCACCATGTAATTCTTCCTTTTGTTCCTTTTGTTCTTCTTCTCTTGTTTATGGTGGTGGAGGTGCCGACATGATGACCAACTAACGATCATCTATGGGTTCAATTCTATACGCCTTCCTGAGAAAGATCGACAAACACTTTTCGTACATAGCCTCTTCTTTTGCTTCCATCTCCTTTGCATTTTCTTCAATCTCTGCATTTCATTTAATCTCATCTTGATCCATTGGTTCATTCTGCAATAAATCCATTGCTTCAATATCCTCTCGTTCAATTAGTTCATTACCCTCTTCATCCAATGAATCAACTGCTTCAGTCGTATGTACATTTGGTTCATTCTCCTCTTGATCTATTGGTTCATTTTGCAATGAATCCATTGCTTCAATAACCTATCATTCAGTTACTTCATTATCCTGTTCATCCAATGAATCAATTGCTTCAGCCGGATGTACATTTGGTTCAATCTCCTCTCGATCCATTGGTCTATTCTGCAATGAATAGATTGCTTCAATATCCTATTTCTCAATTAGTTCATTATCCTCTTCATATAATGAACCAATTGCTTTAGTCGGATGTACATTTGGTTCAATATCCTCTCAGTCCATCGATTCATTATACACTGAATCCATTGCTTCAATCTCCTCTTGTTCAGTTACTTCATTATCCTCTTCATCCAATGAATAATTGATTCAGTCGGATGTACATTTGGTTCAACCTCCTCTTGATCCATTGGTTCATTATGAAATGAATCCATTACATCAATCTCCTCTCATTCAATTACTTCATTCTCCTCTGCATTTGCTGCTCCTGCCTGATCATCCTTTCCAAAATATGGGTCCACATCATTTTTACAAATCCTAGCAATGTGCCTAGGATCCTAGAACGTTTGCACCTATGTCGTTGAGGTGGTGCACCACCCTCTGAATAGCTTTGATCCTATTCTTTCTTGGCCTACCTACTGGTTTAGTAAAAACTGGAGCGTGTAGCATGAAGCCTGGATTGACTTCCATCCATTGGTCTTTCCCAACAAGGTAGGAACATTCTGAGCATATGCTTCCCTATATTTGGCAACAAAGAAATACTTTGACACGTATTGACCAACTTCACATTTTCACCTCCTAGAACACCCATGAAAAACATTTCATCTATGCAGGTGATGGCCTGCAAGTGCACATGTTTGTCAGAGCATCTTTTCACGGAAGTATTAATTCTAGTTTTTATATCGATCTCAATAAGGAGCCTAGGTAAGTGTCTTTAAGAAGCATTTCCATCGCACTCAAGGCCTCACGTTGTCTTGAGTTAATTGACTACAATTGTTGTAAGTGGAAGGGGGTGAGTGAATAATAGAGGAAACTTGAGTAAAGGAAAATGCGAGAAGTAAATAACATAAAAGTAAAAGTGACAAAAGTTCTCGAGGTTCCTACAGATAAGAAGTTAGGCACGGAGAGAAATGGTTCATGGTAATAGTGAATGTGCTAGATGGATGCAATGGAATAAGTGATTGCGATAATTTTTATTCATAGGTGAGTAGGCAAGCAACCCGTATACCGACTAGGAGTCCTCTTAGCAAATTCTTCCCTGTCCCAAAGATCCATCTACCTGTTACCACAGTAATGGTCAGCACATTAATTAAGGTCTTTCGACCAGATCAAGGATTTAATCTTGATGGTTCCTTATTATCACTACTAGGAAACAACCTATCTGTGGCGCATGGAAATGAGACTTCTGTTGCGCATATCCTAGTCGCCACTGTTACCCTCGCCACTAATAACTACTTCCTGTGGTGCATATGTATATGCGCCACAGAAGTCCCAGAATTCTGTGGTGCATTTCTTCATATGCGCCACATGAAGAACTTCTATGGCGCATTTACATATATGCGCCACAGAAAGCCCATGCGCCAATGACTATATAATTATATGTGTCACTGATTGTGTAACACGTATTCGAAGTAAAATACGTTCCTGGTGTATAATCAGGTATTTATACAAGATTTATACAGGATTTATACAGTATTTATCCAGATGAGTATAAAGTACATTGCACAAGTAGTAGATGCATGAAAACCGACATATATATAATACAAACACTTAGATCCTGATCGCGATACATATATAGTGTCAAGTGCCGAATACAAAGTTCATATCATCTCACATTACAAATATAAAGTGGCCATCGCCGCCTACACTAGGATCAAATAGAATACAACTGTGATAATGGTGAGCAAGAGCATTAGCCCGACCAATATCTTCATCCGGTTCTTCTTTCACAAGTGGTTCCTCCACTTGGGTACCGCCTCCTCTCTAGTCGCGTATACTTTGTAGATGTTGCGTATCCTTTGTAGATGTTGCCGCTGAACTTGTTCACTTGTTTATGACAATCCTCCCACTCCTCGTAGACTCCTAGAACCCTACCCATGTACACCACATACCACCTCGTCGCCATATCTATAGACGACAAGGCATATTAGTAAAAATACAATGAAAAGAATTAATAAAGGGTTCACATCCATATATATATATATATATGTTCACAGAATATAAAACAAAGGTTCCATAAACCTAAAAGATAGATCATCATAGAAGCAATAAGTTCAACGACAACACGAGCACAAGGTAGTTTAAGTCTAACAACAATGACCATTTCGACCACAAGATAGTAAAGTTTATGACACACACACTAATACAACAGGCGTCCATCAAGAATATACACACACTAGATCATGCTAGAGGCACACATCGATCATGAAGACTTCCTCTTCTCGCTCGGCTTTGGGAACGGTAGATAGCCCTCTTTCTTCATCCACGTCCTTGTGTCACCCTGCTTACGGAGGCGTTCTTCGATCTCCCTCTTACTCAACCCTCTAGCTTGTTGTAGGGCACCCCCCTTGTGTTGACATCTTCAATGATGATTTGCGACAACTTCTGCTGAATGCGATGGAAGTCTTCTCTAAGATCATCATCGTCGATTCGTGCCAAAGTTTCGGCCCATCCTCGGAGACTAGATGGTATCATTAGGTTCTGGCAATCCCGAACATAGCCTTTAAGGTGATGGAGGACGTAGAAGGCCTCCTTGGCACCAATAGTCGACTGCTTGACGCAGGAGAACTCGAGCACGTGCTTGAACACGTGTTTGCCATCCTTGATACATTCCCCCTTATCTACGAAGGTGTATCCCTTCTTGGTGTAGCCCTCCAGAGCCTCATTGAGAACACCCATTATTCTGGTGTAGCCTTTCTTCTTTGTCAAACTCCCCGAGTCGAAATACGTGGCTAGCGAATACCTCGGGGCAAGGACGATGAGTGTGCAGTATTTGTCTCTGCGCAACACAATTGGAACGGAATGTTGGAAAAAGAGCAAAGGAAGAAATCTATAAGAAATGCATAAGTTACGGTGGAGATGAGCGAGTGTGTGTACTTACTCGGGAAAGAAAGGCAAAAGAAGTGTGGTCGTCCTCTTGTTGTCCACCATGAACTTCTCGAGGTACGCCGTCGCCTTGGTATGTGTCTCTGATCCTTCGACCAACTGGGTGTCTCCGCATGTAGTAGGGATCCACTATCGTGATTTCCGGGTACTTTCTCTCTTGATCGTGATCGCCAGATTGAGCGCGTATATGCGGACCAAGTTATAGTCCAGCCGTTTCATGAGAAACAGCTTGAATATGTCCTCGAACGCTATGAAGAATATATCCGCAGGGGGTTCATCGATGAAGCCCACGTCCAATGGCACCTTGGCCGTGAAAACCGGGTAATTTGGATCTTCGTCTTTAAGAAAGAGGCCCTCTAGTGTCTTGACACCCTCATGCAAAGTTAACATGGCTCCAACCGCAATGTGGATCATATCCGGAGTCAATATTGGATCACCAGCTACATGCACTCAGGGCAAGCCATATTGTGTGGATGGTACGACGATGGCGTCCTGACCCCGGATCCTCTTCGGAAGAGGCTAGCTCACACCCTTCTTATTATTATTATTACCTCTCTTCCTGTAGTGCTTCTTCTTCACAATAGTGTCAGCCACTGCCATCTGCTCATCAGCCGCCTTTCGGAGTGTGTTGGGGCTGAAAACCAATCTCGGTTTCTCTTGCGGCCGGAGGCGTCTCTTGAGAAAGACCATGGAAGACCAGGCGTTGCGTGCATGTATTGGGCTGACCAGCTTGATGGTCATCACGAGCTGTGAAGGGTTCTTCATCCACAGAAGGCATATACAATCCTTTGGCGGCGCCGGTCTTGATGAAGTCGTCAATGTTGACCAATTCATCATCATCTTCATGGGTGCCATCATGTGCTGGTGGTAGCGGGGGAGACGGCGGTTGCGGCACAACGTCTTTAACATGTGACGGTGCACACGCTGCCAAGAGTTGCTGGTGACGGCTGGTGGTGGCGACAACGGCGGTTGCTGGCTTCCGAGGTGGTGGCCGGGCGATCGGTCGAGAGGTGGCGCCGGTGCTCCCCTCCGCAAGACGGATCTGGGTCTTAGGCCATGTCAAGGGCCAGTTGTAGCATTCTCCAAGGGTCTTGTGTTCGTCGGCTCCCTGAGGTTGAAAGGGGGGTCCATGTCGTCGCACCCTGGCAACACCCGAGCCAACCTGACCCTCATCACGTCATCATCCATTGGATTGTTGTGCATCATGCGGCTCGCCGGTTGTATGAGAGTTCCCTTGGCAAAATCCTTCAACTCACCGCCGACATCTTTAAGCAGGAGTATGCAATAAGTATCCTGAGGCGAAACATGTTGTTGGGCGTCATGAGATGGCATAAAGGAGATGCCGCGCACTAACTAATTAGTTATCTTGGTGATGGCGTGGATCTCGCTAATGTAGAGACACGGCCGATGCCCGCGGCCGGCCGATGCATTGTCAGCTTGCCTGATGTACTTCGTGTTGATCGACATGCTTTCCCGGATGGTGCACCCGAGTTGCAGGCCGTACCCTTTAGCAATCGCCTCTGGCGCAATGGGAGGCCACTTTCTGTGATGTGGCACCCCGATAAAACCACTACTAGAAAATCGCTTGTCTTTATCTCTATGCAACATCATGTCATCATCATGCATATTATATTCGCATGTTTTGACCGCAAACTATTTGCTAAAAGAAACATATTTTTCTTTTACTAAAACAACCGGTGGTTTTATTAAAACCGCCCCCTTTTCTTATTTTAAAATTAAAACAAAATAATATTTTGGTCTGTACGTGACCACAAATGTTTTCTTATTTTATTAAAATAATAAAGTGACAAAAATTCCGTCTAAAGTTTTGGTCTAAAACTAGTCTTATCTAGTCTACTTTGGACTAGATAAATACCACCAACCTCCCCTCTTTCCTCCAAACCTTAGCCTTCAAATCTGTCCGAAATTCCCCACCACTCAATCTCCAGATCCCTCTCTTTTGTCCATGAGTCTTCTCTAAAATTTCTACCCAAATTCTTTCTTGGCATGGTGATCTTTTACCCCCGGTCGGCTGAATCTAGGCCAAGCTCCAATCGCTTGATCAAACAGCATCAACGTTGTAGCTTTGCCCGCCTTGCTCCTGCTCCAGATGCACGTCCAAAAGGGCCAGCTCTAATTCGTTTTCCTATTCGTTAATTCCCTTGTTAGATCTTGTCCATCCATTAAATTGAATCGATCCTGCATTCTTTTTCTTTGTCCCTTGCAGCAACGCAGTAGCAACAGCAAGAAGCTGCGGCCACACGCACACGATTCGCCGCCTTATTTTCTTTCCTTCTTTTTCTCCTTGGCGCCCCGGCCGACAGGCCTCGTCTACGCGGCGCCTGGCATGCAGCAAAGCACCATCCGCTTTGGCCCTGCTTGCCTCTTCGCGCGCACAAGAGCCATCACGGCCCCGTCTTGTCTACTGTTACGTGGTGCTGCAGATCCACGGCCTCCGCTACTAGCTGCTCCACGCTGAATAATGGCAGAGTTCTGCCGCCGCCAGTCCAGCATCCTAGGAGCCTGCTTCGCCCCTTTGAGTTGTTTTCGCAAGGACAACATCTTCCGCCAGTCGATCGCAGCGTCTGGTCTCCTGCATGCCTTTGTGCAGGCCACCATTTGATCTCGGCTGCCTCGCCAAAATTCCGCATGTTCCCGACCACAAGGTGTATGATAAAATGCATCCAAGGATTTCAATATTGTATCTATCTTTTCAGCGTGATTGATCCATCCAGATTACTGCTATTCCAAGTCTTCCCGACATTCTACCCAAAGAGTCTGGATTCCACTTGGCGATGCCTACCTCTGATACTTCAACTTTATTCTGAAGGATATTTTTCCAACTCCGACGACTCCACCTCAACCGTGAGACCTTGCCCCTAAGCTATATTTTCTATAATACGTCATAAACCTTGTGCATATTAAATCATTCATGCTAGGCATACACATCTTGTTGTTTGGGGGTATTTAGTTGATTCATCTAAATTAATATGGAGTCCACATGCGGGCTATTCTAGTCTTATGTTGGCTCTATTTAATTTGTGTAGCGAACTGATGCCATGCTTTGCATTGATTAATCAACATTTAAATTGCGGGGGTTCTAAATAACTTGAACCGTGTAATTAATTGTCGGGGCCCCGGTTCCGCTTAATATTGCCTAATTGCACCGCATCTGCATCATATCATAAGCATGCCAGATCTTCTGCCATGGTATTAAATATTGCAATCCGGTGTTTCTTCTAGTGTTTGCTTCTTCGCGGATTAGGCCGATGAGTTCATGCGAGTATCGACAAGTTCTCCGGATATGAGCCTTCGGCAGTGTTTCCCAGGCGAGCATTCTCCCTCTTTCTACCTATTTTGCATTTATAGTCTTTACTTCCTCCTATTGATCTATTGATATCCGTGTCGCGATGCTTAGTGTTCGTACCCCAGTTATATCCCGTGTAGCCTCTATATTGCCTTGGACACCTCCTATTACCCGTGTTTGGTAGATAGCTGGCCATGCGAGTCGTAGTTGCTTGCATAGGTGCGATCTCGTGTTGTCGAGTACCACAGTTGTTGGAATGCTGGCAGATGTTTATTGGTGGAGATGCTTAATGGTGGAGATGATCATGACTTTAAATACAACTATTAATATGCTAGATATAACTAATGCAGAGGCATCGGTGGGCCAATAGATGTTATTTGGTTCTTCCACGCTCACTTGTGTCCCGTAGGACCCCCGAGTACTTGATACATGTTCCTTGACTATTCACACTATCCATATCCGGGAGGCCTTATGGACCCCCCTGAGCCAGAGCTTGATTCATTTCTATTTCTTGGGGCCACAAAGTAGTTTGGGGCTTTATTACTATCCCTGTACCTATGCCATGCTTTACTGCTTTATTTAAGATTGTGCGTGGAGCACCTGTACTGTTTTTGGATCGCGCCACGTTTTTCGCGGTATCGACAAGCCCAGTCACATTTTTTGGTTCCTAGTCGTTTACAGCCGTCGTCACAAACCCTGGGTCCGTTCGGAGCCGGCCAACTTCGTTGTGGGTAGCTTAGTGGGGTGGCCCCTGAAATATTTCTGAATCCTGTGATCGCTTTGTCGTGAATGCCTCGTTGGGTTTTGAGTTGGTTTTTCCGTGGGTGATCGAGTGTGTGTTGCTATTTGTGCACCCCTGTAGGGTAAAACTTTCTAAAAGCCGTGTCCGCGGTTATGGACGACTTGGAGCACAGTATCTCGATCATAGACAAGCATAACTAAAGTAGAGTTATAAACTTGACTTAATATGTGACTAGTAATCAGCTCAAGTAGAACGGAATGGATAATAAAAATGCCAACAACTGGTGGATCTGTGGTGAGCTGTGTCATACTATACCTGCCTAGTAAGTATTGCAAATCCAACAGGATGTGATAAAAGTGCCAACAACTGCTGGGTTTTGGAGATTCCTCAGGACAATTATATCTGACTAGTAATGTTCCAACTACAATGGAATGGTAATTAAAACTGCACACTACTTATGCTATCAGGACGGCCCAAGCTATCTATATCTGACTAGTAAGTGCTTCAATTATAATGGAATGAATAAAACTGCCAACTGTGTGAGTTCCTTGGTCCGACTTCCTCGTTTGATCTCGAGGGGAAATACCAGGATGGGTTTGTTTGGTGTTAGCTTCAGGTTGAATCTGAATAGGTCTTTCTTACCCCTCTCTAATAGCCGCCAGTGATACCGTGTCTCTATAGTTTGTTTAGTGCCGCTGCGATGCCGCTTCACCCCACCATACCTATGTAGGCAAGAGCCGCCGAATTCTAGCCTTGCCGTGTACTGGCCTCAGTACTGACGCTCCTCTTTTTCCTTTGCCCTTTGCCGGCATCCCTTTTGTTTTGGCAGGTTTTGAGATCGACGTCGTTAGCAGGGTTACCCTTCCGGCTTGGCCTGGGCAGGGTTATGGACGCCATTGGTTATTCTTCAGGGCTCTTAGCCCCATTTGCATCTTGTCCATAGACGGACGCTCTATCGTTTTCAAGGTGATTTGGATCTTTGTACTGTATATCTGTATTCTTGACTCATGGAGTCGTGTTGTATATATATATCTGTTCTGTGGGTCCCATCGAGGACTGTTGTGTAATGGTATTACTTTGTTTTCCACCCGCACGAAAGTGCCTGGTGGGCGTCCTTGAATCGTTTCTATGCGGATTTTGGCGGGAAGTGCTGAAACTTGCATAGGGCCGATTTGAGGGTGTTACATGTGACCTCAGTGAACTCATCGCAGACAGTGGCGACACTAGCACCTTCCGCTCCTTCTGTTCCTTCTTTTCTGAGAGAAGCGGCCGGGTTACCGCTACCGCCATCCGTGTGTCGCCGCCATCGGTGGTGTCATCCTCTTCGCCGCCGCCTTCACTAGTTCCATCATAGTCGTCTTCGTCCACCTCGTAATCAGGATCTCCTCCCTCATTGGCCCCAGCAGCTCTGGCGACGGTCGCTCTCCTCCTCCGGTGGTGGTGTCATCCTCATCGCCTTCTCCCCTCCTCCTATTGGGATCCCCGCCAGAATGAATGGTTGGCCTGTCTAGCTTGTTCTTCGACGCTGATCATGTGCTTAGAAGGGCCGGCCTCGTTGTTGCCCGACATGTTTGCACTACTCTATTAAAAAGAGGCA
>CAJUXJ010001121.1:0-20944 GCA_910589775.1 Avena eriantha
AGGTATGTACTTTGCGATAGCCCATTAGCCGCCTTGTTCTATCTCTATAGATTGTAATGCCTAATATATATGAAGCTTCACCAAGGTCTTTCATCAAAATTTGCTGTTTAGATAACTTTTAACACTATTTAAAAGATCTATATCATTTCCAATCAATAATATGTCATCCACATATAATACCAGAAATGCCACATTGCTCCCACTCACTTTCTTGTAATACAAGCCTCTACATAAGTTTGGACAAATCAAACTCTTTGATCACCGCATCAAAGTGGAGATTTTACCTCCGGGATGCTTGCTTCAGTCCATAGATGGATCGCTGAAGCTTGCATACCTTATCAGCATGCTTAGGATCGACAAACCCTTAGGTTGTATCATAGACAACTCTTCTTCAATATTAACCATTGAGGAACGCGGTTTTGACATCCATCTGCCATTTTCATAATCGAAATATGCAGAAATTGCTAACATAATCCTAACCGAGTTTAGCATCGCTACGGGAGAGATGTCTCATCGTAGTCAACTCCTTGAATTTGTCGAAACCCTTTGGGACAAGTCGAGCTTTATAGATGGTCACATTACCATCAGCATCAGTTTTTATTTTGAAAATCCATTTATTCTCAACGGCCTTTCGATCGTGAGGTAAGTCACCAAGGTCCAACCTGGTTTTTGTACATGGATTCCATCTCGGATTTCATGGCTTCTAGCCATTTGTTGGAATCCGGGCTCATCATCGCTTCTTCATACGTCGCAGGGTCATCTATTTCATCAATCATGAAATTCATAACAGGATTGCCGTACATTTCAGGAGCTGCACGTGTCCTACTTGACCTGCGAGGTTCAGTAGTGTCCTCTTTCGGAGTTCATGATCAGTATCATTAGCTCTCTCTTCATTAGGTGAAGTCAACTGCGAGACAACTTCCGGTGCTGCGCCACTCGCCATTTAATGACGAGAAGGTTCAATAACCTCGATCGAGTTCTACCTTCCGACTACTCACACCTTTCGCGAGAAACTCCTCAAGAAAGGATCAATTCTTAGCAACAACAAAAACCTTGCCCTCAGATCTATGATAGAAGGTATACCCAATCGTTTCCTTAGGGTATCCTATGAAGAACACATTTTTCCCGCTTTGGGTTCGAGTTTATCCGGGCTACAGTTTCTTCACATAAACATCGCATCCTCCCAAACTTAAGAAATGACAGCTAGGTTTGTTTCCAAACCATAATCCATATGGTGTCTGTCTTTCAACGGATTTAGATGGTGCACAGTAGCTAGTGTTTTAATGGAAAGTTTTATTGGTGTTGGAAACTGAAATTTAAACACTTATTATCTTGAGTGAACTAATGTTGCTAATAAGATTGTGTGTAGTTTTGTATGAAGGAAAATTTTCAGGTGTATGGAAGGAATGAGTAATGAGATGGAGAATGGACTAAAGCTCAAGCTTGGGATGCCACGCGTGTCACCCCAAGAAATATCCAAGAAGTACAAGCGTCAAAGCTCCTTCTTCATCAATAAAAATCTCAGGTTTTCTTCCAAAACGCTTCATTTTTATTGTTTCATGCACAGTTGTGTTGTTCTTGGAGCGTCTTATTTTTCGTTCTTGTTTTTGGTTTTTAGTTTTCTTGGTTTGCTTAGTTTTCTGAATAAATTGGTTGGACCCCCTCTTTCATACGTTGGTTTTCAAATAGTTTGGTTGGTTTGGAAAAGAGTAGGAAAGTTCATGCTTAAGAGTTAAAGAGAGCTTATTTTTGGCCGTGGCCTATGCTTGTCATGCCATGCTTGATATTGTTTTGGCTTATGCTTAGTATTCTTTGCTATAGCATGACTTGTTATAAACAATTGAGATTGCTTAATGTGCCTTGGATGAATCATGTGTTGTTTTAGCATATCAAAGCATAGTATTGTGGTATTCTCCTTTAATGCTTTATTTGGGTTAACTTGGCGCATGCTCACACCATGTTATGACTATCTCAAGTCACCATAGATTTTATGGTCCTTAGTTTTCAACTTGTAGTATCACTTTATGCTTTGATTAATGATGTTTTGTTGCTCTGCATGATTATGGCCATTATTGCTCTCTTAGTTTGTCGCTCCCAGTCTTTTGCTAGCCTCCACAACCAAGTATGAGTTCCACTCATGCATCCAACTCCCTAAACCAAGTTATTCCAAAGAGTCCACCATACCTACCTATTAGCTTATGCTATTCCAAGTATATTCATGCTTTTGTTTACCTTCCAAATTAAACTTGTTATGAGGAAACTAGTGATTAAAGCTCTCACGAACTTGATGGCACACTTTACTTTCTTGCATTTAATAAACTTGAACCATTGGCTCCCTCTTTGTTGCATATATGCTTGCGCTTTATAAGGAAATTAGTAGAACCATGTATCATGGGGAACACTTTCAACATTGCACTTGTACTTTGTACCCCGTTGATATCATGTTCTTTTGCTTATGGATCCCGGCGGTTGTGAAATAAAAGTGGAACTTGTAAGATCATGGAGTTTGTGTTGGGTCCGCAGCATTGAAAACAAAAAATTTCCTACTATGAGAACTACACGCCAAGATCCATCTACTAGGTACAAAGCAACGGGTGGACATACATCCAACGAGAACTTACCCTCGAAGACAAGGAGTTTGTTAACGAGTAGGAACTCATGGTTGATGTAGTCGTACACTTGCCGATCTCAAAATCGTGAGGATGTCCGAGCGCCGCAACTCAGCAGCGCATCCATACTCGCACACACGTTCAAGCCACTTGACAACCTCCACCTCCTCGCTCCAGCGATCCAGCGGAAGCAGCAACTCCTTCCAGACGAAATGCCACCGGGAAGGAACATGTATCTCGCTAATCCAAGACCATGGGGGAATAATTCTAGATGGGGGAGAGAGATCCTTCACAAGGAGGTGTGGAGGATGAAGGAGGGAGTGGGTAGCCTTTTACAGGAGGAGGGGGTGCCCCTCCTCTCCACGGCCGGCGCATGGGGGGTGACCCCTCACCTCCCCCATGAATGTGGTGGTAACCCCTCCACATTAAAATGACTCTTCACATTCCCTTTTAAAGTCTCCACTTTAAATGCAATAAAATTCTCCAAGTTTAATGCTCTCTCATTTAATAAAACTCTTTATTAAATTTATGCAGAATTTTGTTAATTACTTTAATTAACTAACATTCACATATAGCCCCTTGTAATATTTCATAATCACATGCAGAACCACTTTCTGCAATTTCACCCGAAAAAATTTCCGGTTTCTATTGAAACGATTCTGCGCTTTGCAATTCTTTCGTCTGAAACATATGTGCTCCAAAATGGTGTCTGGTAACTCTTAAGTGTGTCACCCTACGGTTCACGAATAATGCAGACATGATTGAGACTCCTCTCAGATCAATAGTCAGAAGCGGGATCTGGAGATCCATACTAACTCCTGGATATTCAATGATGACTTCTGTGATCATGAGAACCTTTAACGCTTGTAACTAAATCCCTTTGTCTCGCGATATATTACATGTCCGAGATTCAATCATCGGCATCCAAATACCTAGTTTGATCTCATTACCGATATGCACTCTTTCTCGTTCCCGTGATATAACATTCTAGTAATCACATCACTGGCTTGCAAGCTATCTCAACGTGATATCACCAAGAGGGCCCAGAGTATATCTATCCGTCATCGGGATTGATAAATTCCACTATTCATCCATGAGCCTCAACATAACACCTTCGTAGTTCTGAACCCATCATTATAGTCACCCTGTTACGGTGTGACGTTTGATGTTATCAAGACACTCTTCAGGTGTTAGCAATTAACATGATCTCATGGTCTAAGGATAAAGATTACTTTGTATGATGTTATAGCAATATAAACATAATGACGTGATCGTATGCTATACTTCGGATGAATGTTCATCACATCATTCCACCAATGGTGTGACCTTGTTATTAACAACATCCAATGTCCATGATCAGGAAACCTTGATCATCTTGTTAATCAACAAGCTAGTCTATAAGAGAGTCATAACTAGGAACCCTTTTTATTTATTAAACACACATGTATTGATGTTTCTGATCAATACAATTCTAGCATGTAAAATAAACATCTATCATATATAAGGAATACATAATAACAACTTTATTATTGCCTCTCAGGGCATATTTCCTTCAGTCTCCCACTTGCACTAGAGACAATAATCTAGTTCTCATAGTGATAAATCTAACACCCACGGATTTCGGGTGTTGATCATGTTTGCCCTAGGGAGAGCTTTAGTCAACAGATCTGCTACATCTAGGTCCGTGTGTACTTTACAAATCTTTATATCTCAATCCTTGACATGCTCGCGGATGGAGTGAAACCGGTGCTTAATATGCTTGGAATTCTTGTGAGACCTCGATTCCTTTGCGTTGGCTATGGCTCCATTGTTGTCACAATAGATCACCATCGGGTCCAATGCACTAGGAACCACACCTAGTTCCATAATGAACTCTTTCATCCAAACCGCTTCCTGCTCCGCTTCTGAAGCAGCAACATATTCCCGCCTCCATCGTTGATCCAGCCACCACAGGTTGTTTGGAACCCCTCCAACTAACTGCTTGCTCCGTTCAAGAGAAATATGTATCCGGATTGAGACTTAGAGTCATCCAGATCGGTGTCAAAGCTAGCATCGACATAACACTTAGCGACTAGCTCTTCTTCACCTCCGTATATAAGAAACATATCCCTAGTTCTTCTCAAGTACTTGAGGATGTTCTTGACCGCTATCCAGTGTTCCGAACCTAGATCAGATTGGTACCTACTAGTTAAACTAATAGCATGTGCCACATCCGGTCTTGTACATAGCATAGCATACATAATAGAGCCTATGGCCGAGGCATAGGGGATCTTATCCATCATCTCTCTTTCTTCCGATGTAGCTGGACTTTGAGTCTTACTCAATGTCTTTCCTTGCAACATAGGTAAGAACCCCTTCTTACTTCCGTCCATATTAAACTTCTTTAATATCTTATCAAGGTATGTACTCTGCGATAGCCCAATTAGGCGCCTTGATCTATCTCTATAGATTTTAATGCCTAATATATATGACGCTTCACCGAGGTCTTTCATCGAAAATCTGCTGTTTATATAACTTTTAACACTATTTAAAAGATCTATATCATTTCCAATCAATAATATGTCATCCACATATAATATCAGAAATGCCACATTGCTCCCACTCACTTTCTTGTAAATACAAGCCTCTCCATAAGTTTGGACAAATCCATACTCTTTGATTACCTCATCAAAGCGGAGATTCCAACTCCGGGATGCTTGCTTTAGTCCATACATGGATCGCTGAAGTTTGCATACCTTATTACCATCCTTAGGATCGACAAAACCCTTAGGTTGTATCATATATAACTCTTCTTCAATATTACCATTGAGGAACGCAGTTTTGACATCCATCTACCATATTTCATAATCGAAATATGCAGCAATTGCTAACATAATCCTAACCGACTTAAGGATGGACTAAAGCTCAAGCTTGGGGATGCCACACGTGTCACCCCAAGAAATATCCAGGAAGTACAAGCGTCAAAGCTTGGGGATGCCCAAGGCATCCCCTTCTTCATCAATAAAAATCCCAGGTTTCTTCCAAACGCTTCATTTTTATTGTTTCATGCACAGTTGTGTTTTTCTTGGAGCGTCTTCTTTTTCGTTTTGGTTTTTCGTTTGCTTTGGTTTGCTTAGTTTTCTGGATAAATTGGTTGGACTCCCTCTTTCATACATTGGTTTGCAAATAGTTTGGTTTGGTTTGGAAAAGAGTAGGAAAGTTCATGCTGATGTGGTAAAAAGAGCTCGTTTTTGACTGTGGCCTATGCTTTGCCATGCCATGCTTGATATTGTTTTGGCTTTATGCTTAGTATTCTTTGTTGTAGCATGACTTGTTATAAACAATTGAGATTGCTTAATGTGCCTTGGATGAATCATGCGTTGTTTTGGCATATTAAAGCATAGTATAGTGGTATTCTCCTTTGATGCTTTATTTGGGTTGACTTGGCACATGCTCACACCATGTTACGACTATCCAAAGTCACCATAGCCTTTATGATCCTTTAGTTTTCAACTTGTAGTATCACTTTATGCTTTGATCAATGATGTTTTGTCGCTCTACATGATTATGCCCATTATTGCTCTCTTAGTTTGTCGCTCCCAGTCTTTTGCTAGCCTCCATAACAAAGTATGAGTTCCACTCATGCATCCAACTCCCTAAACCAAGTTATTCCAAAGAGTCCACCATACCTTCCTACTATCTTATGGTATTCCAAGTATATTCATGCTTTTGTTTACCTTCCAAATTAAACTTGTTATGAGAAAACTAGTGATTAAAGCTCTCACGAACTTGATGGCACACTTCACTTTTCTTGCGCTTAATAAACTTGAACCATTGTGTCTTCTATGTTGTATATTCTTGCACTTATTTGTCGGGAATTAGCAGAACCATGCTTTCATGGGGAACGCTTTCAACATTGCACTTGGTACTTGTACCTAGTTGATATCATGCTCATTTGTATATGGATGTCGTTGGTGTGAAATGAAAGGGGAGCTTGTAAGTCCATGGAGTTATGTATATGTGTTAGAGAAACGCCTGGGCCGCCGGTCTAATCCATGCTGACATGGTGGAAACCTGCAGCGTAACCATAATGAGCTGTCTATGAAGCATTCTTCTTATAAAAAAAGAGTCCTATATTGAGAAAAAAAAGAGAAAAGAGAAAAAAAGATACTGTGAAAAGAGGAAAGAGAGAAAAAAAGCACCATATTCCCATGGTAAATAAGAAGAATGCTGAGATGCTCGTTGTCTGCTTGCCTTGTCATTTTGATATGGGGATTCTTCCGTATCATCGGGCAAGGGGTACCCCGTTGGCGGTTCTCAATGATACACATGTACTTACAATGACAAGAACTTACCGGTGACTAAACTTGAGTAGCATGAGGAGCGACCCTCGTATACAAGGGACATGAGATTTCTGACTTATACTTCGTCAAGCATGCACACCATAGTTTGTTCACTTTAACCTTAATCACTTCAAGATGCTTATGATAGGGGCAATGAGAGCTGAAAGCTATAAGTACAATAATTTTTGGAAGCTCTTTATGAGACTTGAATCCCTACTTCCTTTTACAAAGGCTTTTCTTCCACCATTATATTGAGTCTCCACCTTCTATCTTTATGCACCTACTTTGAGAGCATAGTGGCCATTCTTAGTTCTATGTGCATTGTCCCAAGACTAGTTGATTGATGCATAACTTGTTATTGCTTGTTTTAAACTATTGTATCTAGTCACTCTTATGAACTTTGAAGGTGTCCTATGCATTTATTTTTGCTACTCTATTGAGGGACAAGATGAATACTATTATGCTATGTTTTCTTTATGTGAAACAAACAAACGTCTTGCAAAGCATTGTTATTCATGAGTCTTTTGTTTGTGCCATTTCATGGTGCATCATACTTTCTTTGTCTTATTGCTAGAACTTTGTCTTTCATGCTATGATTGAAGTACTATGATCCCAGCTTTGAATGTTTTACAAATACTTTGATCAAGTTTTGATGGTGCATGTCACCTCAAAAATTATTCTTTCTTTTCATCACTTACCTACTCGAGGACGAGCAGGTGTTAATCTTGGGGATGTTGATACATTGCAAATGTATCTATAATTTTTGATGTTCCATGCTTGGTTTTATCCACTTTCTTGTGTTTTTTTCCAACTTTGGAGTACTTTTCATATGATTTCTTGGACTAACCTATTAACAAGAGCCACAGTGCAACTGCCTGTTTTCTGCTGTTTTTGGTTCCAGGAAAGTCAGAAAATGAATATTCTCGGAATTGGACGGGACAAAAGCCAAAGTGCCTATTTTTTGGAAGTGATCAAGTGCCAGAATACGAGACGGAGAGGGGCCAGAGGGCGGCCACACCACCTGGCCGCGCGGCCAGGCCTGGCCCACGCCAGGGGGTGGTGTGGCCAGCCCAGGCACCCAATCAAAAATCCACGAAAGAGTTCGTAGCCGCCGTCATCTCCATCCCTAGATCGGGAGGGATCTGAAGCTCTTCCTGGCACCTTTCTAGAGAGGGGAATTCACCCTGGAGGCCTTCTTCATCACCATCCAAGCCTCTGGTGTGATGCGTGAGTAGTTCATCCTTGGACTACGGATCCATGTAGTAGCTAGATGGCTGGTTCTCCTCCTTTGTGCTTTCATGTCTAGATCTTGTGAGCTCCGTTCATGATCAAGATCATCTATTTGTAATTCCGTGTGTTGTGTTTGCGGGGATCCGATGGATATTGAGATGCTATTTCAGATTGATTATTGATTCTATCATGTCTTCGTTATTTGTGATCTTGCATGCTTTCTGGTTTTAGTAGCTATCTTGGCCAAGTAGATGCTAGCAACACCAAGAGTTAGTATTTATGCTCGATAGTGGGTTCATGCCTCTGGTAATCTGGGGAAGTGACAAAAATCTCTAAGGTACTAGATGTGATGTTGCTACTAGGGAGAAAACAACAATCCTTTCTTCATAGAACAATCGTATTGTTTACTTTACTCGCAGTTCATAAAGCAATAATCTGTTGCTTGCAACTTAATACTAGAGGGGGTTCCGATGATAACCCGAAGGTGGATTATTAGTCGTAGATGCAGTTGGATGGCGGTCTATGTATAATGTTGTAATGCCCAATCAAGTCTCAAAGGAGTCAAGATGGTTAGTATATGCATGTACTGCTTTCTCGGTGTTTGTCAATTCCCCCATTGTAATTTGTTTACCTAGCATGTTATCTATCTTAAGGAGAGCCACCTCTAGTGAACTATGGATCACGGTCCTTTTCTTTTACATATAATCTACAAATTGTTTACTGCTTTGTGTTTACTTTCTGCAAACTTTTACTTCTTTCCATTCGATACGTTTAATCTTTTGTTTTCCGCAAAACACGGTGAGATTGACAACCTCATCGCAAGTTGGGGACAAAGTTCTGTGGTTGTGTTGTGCAGGTCTCCACGTTGCTACTTGCACCGGTAGTGCGCCCTGCCAAAGCTCAGCTAGTAACACCTTTGGGGTGTTTCCTTGCTCGTACTGGTTCGATTAAACCTTTGTTTCATAACTAAGGGAAACTTGCTGATGTGCTCATCATACCTTCCTCTTGGGGTTCCCAACGAGATCTACATCAACACTGCACCAAGCACTTTTCTGGGCGTCGTGCATTGAGCCACCATGCTACTGCGAGTACTAGTCAAGTACATATCAATAACATGTATATCACATATACCTTTGTTTGCCTTGCCGGACTTCTTGTCCGTCAAATACTTGGGGCAGTTACGCTTCCAATTGCCAGTCCCCTTGCAATAGTAACACTCGGTGTCAGACTTAGGGCCGGCTCGGGGTTTCTTTTCAGGCGCGGCAACAGATTTGCCACCCTTCTTTCCCTTGTGCTTGCCTTTCTTGTCTTTCTTGAAACCGGTGGTCCTATTGATCATCAACACTTGATGTTATTTCCTAATCTCCACCTCTGCATTCTTAAGCATTGACAGAAGCTCCGGAAGAGTCTTCTTCATGCCCTGCATATTATACTTCATCACGAAGCTCTTGTAGCTAGGTGGCAGAGATTGGAGAACACGATGTATGCCTAAGTCATTGGGAATCGTTATTCCCAAGGACACAAGCTTATCGGCGTACCCAGACATTTTGAGTAAATGCTCACTAGCGGAGCTGTTTTCCTCCATTTTGCAGCTAAATAACTTTTCAGAAGCATTATAACTCTCTACGGCGGCATGGGTATCGAAAATCATTTTCAATTCTCCCATGCTATCAAAGGCATTGTCATTTTCGAAATGCTTTCGAAGTTCAGGCTCTAGCCCATATAGTATGACGCAATGAACTAAGTTGTGCTCCTCCTGCGAGTCACCTAGACATTCTTTTCCTCGTCAGGGGCATCAGGAGCTGGTGGGGGGCCTAGCGGTGCCTCTAGCACATATTTCTTTTGTGTAGCAGTGAGGAGAATCCTCAAATTCATAGCCCAGTTGGTGAAGTTGCTACCAATCGCAACAAGTTTCTCTTTCTCCATGAACACATTGAAATTAAAAGCAGGTGGTGCCATCTACAACAGAATTTTTAAAGTTTATTTAGACTAATTTTATGATAGATTGAGTTCAACTAATCCAATTACTAATGAACTCCCACTCAAATACGACATCACTCGTGTCTTTTTGGTGATTACATGACCCAAATCCACTACACCAAGTCCGATCATCACGTGAGTCGGTGTAGCTTCAAAGGCGAGCATCTATATGGGCATCATATCAACTATATAAATCATTCTTAACCTTTCGGTCCGTGTTCCGAGGCCATGTTTGTACATGCTACGCTCGCCAAGTAAGAACCTTAGTATTCGCGTGTGTAAAACTGTCTTACACCCGTTGTATGAAAGCGTAGAGTCGAGTACACCTGATCATCACGAGATGTCTCGAAACACGATCCATAGAACGGTGCATACTTAAGGAAGAACACATTTTTATCTTGATATCTAAATGAGGGATTGATGTCTACGCACTTCTATTCTTGTAGACAGTTGTTGGGCCTCCAAGTGCAGAGGTTTGTAGAACAGCAGCAAGTTTTCCCTTAAGTGGATCACCCAAGGTTTATCGAACTCAGGGAGGAAGTGGTCAAAGGTATTCCTCTCAAGCAATCCTGCAATCAAGATACAAGAAGTCTCTTGTGTCCCCAACACACCCAATACACTTGCTAGGTGTATACGTGGACTAGTTCGGCGAAGAGATAGTGAAATACAAGTGGTATGGATATAAAACAATGGTGCTAGCAAATAGCTTGATGGCGTGGAAGAGACTAAAGGCAAACTAAAATAAAGATGGCAGCAAGCAAACATGTAACAGATCTAATAGCAAACGTTGTATCAATGCTTAGAAACAAGGCCTAGGGATCATACTTTCACTAGTGAACACTCTCATATAAATATATTATTCTTTATGATACTACGCTTGATTACTCTCCGGTTGAACACTCTAATCGATGGTAGGGCTATAACAGCACTCCTCAAAGTAAGCCTTTCCCATCTAGAAAACCCCACACTGTCACCTTGAGTACTAGATGAGTCAACAAACACCACAATTTCATAGAAACATCCAACTCCAAATATAACTCATAACAAGTATTTGTAATCTCTAGCCTAAGTGCCACCATGGTGAGCACGATGTCACTTTCACACACATGGGGAGAGCAGAGATCTAATAAAGCACTTGAGTAGCAAGGTAGATCTATAGATTACAAGCTCATGATCACAATATGATCATGCATAGAGAGAGATGAACACATAGCTACCGGTAGAATCCTTAGCCTCGAGAGAGAACTACTCCCTCCTCATCATGGGAATCAGCAATGGTGATGGAGATGGTGGTGGAGATCGATGGAGATGGCTCCGGGGGCACTTCCCCGTCCCGGCAGGGTGCCGGAACAGTGACTTTCTGTCCCCTGAATCTCCTTTTCGGTGGCGGCGGCGCTGTGGAACTTTTCATGGCTGGAGGCTTGATTATTTAGGGTTTATGTCTCGGGAGGCTTCTTATAGGCCAGAGGGCAAGGTCGGTGGGTGGCCAGGGGGCCCACACCACCTGGTGGCGCGGCCAGGGCTAGCCCGTGCCACCACATGGTGTGGACAGGCCCTGGCCCCTCTCCGACTCTCCTTCTGGCTCCGTGAGTCTTCCAGGAAAATAGTAACTTTGGCTTTTGTCCCGTCCAATTCCGAGAATATTCATTTTCTGACTTCCTGGAACCAAAAATAGCAGAAAACAGGCAACTGGCACTGTGGCTCTTGTTAATAGGTTAGTCCAAGAAATCATATGAAAAGTACTCCAAAGTGTGGACAAAATCCAAGAAAGTAGATAAAACCAAGCATGGAACATCAAAAATTATAGATACATTTGCAATGTATTAGGGATCATCTTACAATGCTACAGAAAGCGCCAAACTAGCAGTATAAGATGCTAACATCTAATGTGTAAAGTGAGATGATATGGTCCATGCATTTGATCTCTATCACTTGCATCGTGGTATGATCTCTATCATTCCTTTGTGTGTAAGGCCAAGGTCTATGGAACTTACACATTGAGTGTGTTGTAAGAGTATCTATCATACATCTACTTACAACAATACCATATCAATACACTAGCCCAGCAATGATCTAAACTAGACGCCTCTAATTTATGAATTGCAAGTTTTATGTGGCTTAGGGCTTTCGGAGATAGAACCGTTCTCACCTACGAACATGAACCACAACGAGGATAACTAAGTTATTAGCAACTCATTGTAAATCAGATTTTGACTATAGTAGGAGAGACAGACACCCGCCATCCACTTATGCAAAACAAGTTGCATGTCAGTCGTGGAACCGGTATAATGTATGATGACATGTAAGGTTCGTCCGGGCCGCTTCATCCCACTATGCCACCAATATCCAAAATACATAGAAGATGTAATAACATGATCATCATTGCCCACATATAAACATATGTGTACTACCCGTGCAAAGCACCTACGCATAGATCGGGCTCTGATACCACTATTGGGTCCGCAGCATAGAAAACAAAAAATTTCCTACGATGAGAACTACACGGCAAGATCTATCTACTAGGTACAAAGCAACGGATGGACATACATCCAACGAGAACTTACCCTCGAAGACAACAAGTTTTGTTAACGAGTAGGAACTCGTGGTTGATGTAGTCGTACACTTGCCGATCTCAAGATCGTGAGGAAGTCTGAGCGCCGCAACTCAGCAGCGCATCCGTCCTCGCACACACGTTCAAGCCACCGGACAACCTCCACCTCCTTGCTCCAGTGATCCAGTGGAAGTAGCAACTCCTTCCAGACGAAATGACACCGGGAACATGTATCTCGCTAATCCGAGACCATGGGGGAATAATTCTAGAGGGGGAGAGAGATCCTTCATAAGGAGGTGTGCGGATGAAGGAGGGAGTGGGTGGCCTTTTATAGGAGGAGGGGGGTGCCCCTCCTCTCCATGGCCGGCGCATGGGGGTGACCCCTCACCTCCCCCATTCATGTGGTGGTAACCCCTCCACATTAAAATGCCTCTTCACATTCCCTTTTAAAGTCTCCACTTTAAATGCATTAAAATTCTCCAAGTTTAATGCTCTCTCATTTAATAAAACTCTTTTATTAAATTTATTCAGAATTTTGTTAATTACTTTAATTAACAAACATTCACATATAGCCCCTTGTAATATTTCAATATCACATGCAGAACCACTTTCTGCAATTTCACCCGAAACAATTTCCGGTTTCTATTGAAACAATTCCTGCGCTTTGCAATTCTTTCGTCTGAAACATATGTGCTCCAAAATGGTATCTGGTAACTCTTAAGTGTGTCACCCTACGGTTCGCGAATAATGCAGAAATGATTGAGACTCCTCTCAGATCAATAGTCAGAAGCGGGACCTGGAGATCCATACTGACTCCTGCATATTCAACGATGACTTCTGTGATCGTGAGAACCTTTAATGCTTGTAACTAAATCCCTTTGTCTCGCGATATATTACATGCCCGAGATTCGATCATCGGCATCCAAATACCTAGTTTGATCTCGTTACCGACATGCACTATTTTCTCGTTCCCGTGATATAACATTCTAGTGATCACATCACTTGCTTGCAAGCTATCTCAATGTGATATCACCGAGAGGGCCCAGAGTATATATATCCATCATCGGGATTGACGAATTCCACTCTTGATCCATGAACCCCAACATAACACCTTCGTAGTACTGAACCCATCTTTATAGTCACCTTGTTACGGTGTGACGTTTGATGTTATCAAGACACTCTTCAGGTGTTAGCAATTAACATGATCTCATGGTCTAAGGATAAATATTACTTCGTATGATGTTACAGCAATATAAACATAATGACTTGATCGTAATGCTATACTTCGGATGAATGTTCATCGCATCACTCCACCAATGGTGTGACCTTGTTATTAACAACATCCAATGTCCATCTTATGATAGGGCAATGAGAGCTGAAAGCTATTAAGTACCATATTTTTTGGAAGCTCTTTATGAGACTTGAATCCCTACTTCCTTCTTTTATCTATTGAGTCTCCACCTTATATATTGAGTCTCCACCTTTTATCTTTATGCACCTACTTTGAGAGCATAGTGGCCATTCTTAGTTCTATGTGCATTGTCCCAAGACTAGTTGATTGATGCATAATTTGATATTGCTTGTTTTAAACTATGTGTATCTAGTCCCTCTTATAGACTTTGAAGGTGTCCTATGCATTTATGTTTTGCTACTCCATGAGGGACAAGATGAATGCCACTATGCTATGTTTTCTTTATGTGAAACAAACAAACGTCTTGCCAAGCATTGTTATTCATGAATCTTTTGTTTGTGCCTTTTCATGTTGCATCATAGTTTCTTTGTCTTATTGCTAGAACTTTGTCTTTCATGTTATGATTGAAGTAATATGATCCCAGCTTTGAATGTTTTACAAATATATTGATCATGTTTATGATGGTGCATGTCACCTCAAATATTATTCTTTCTTTTTATCACTTACCTACTCGAGGATGAGCAGGAGTTAACTTGGGGATGTTGATACATTGCAAATGTATCTATAAGATGCAGTTGGATGGCGGACTATGTATAATGTTGTAACGCCCAATCGAATCTCAAAGGAGTCAGGATGATTAGTATATGCTTTTATGCTTTCTCGATGTTTGTCAATTGCGCCGCTATAATTTGTTCACCCAGCGTGTTATCTATCTTAAGGAGAGCCACCTCTAGTGAACTATGGACCCCGGTCCTTTCTTTACAATCAATCTACAAACTGTTTGCTGCTTTGTGTTTACTTTCTGCAAACTATTACTTCCTTCCATTCGATACGTTTAATTCATTGTTTTCAGCAAAACCGGTGAGATTGACAACCTCATCGCAAGTTGGGGGAAAGTTCTATGGTTGTGTAGTGCAGGTCTCCACGTTGCTGCTGGCGCCGGTAGTGTGCCCTGCCAACGTTCAGCTAGCAACACCTTTGGGGTGTTTCCTTGCTCCTACTGGATTGATAACCTTGGTTTCGTACTGAGGGAAAACTTGTTGTTGTGCTCATCATACCTTCCTTTGGGGTTCCCCAACGAGCTCGATATATTTTGGGGCCATCAACCCACCTTTATAGCACCCTATTACGGTGTGACGTTTGATGTTATCAAGATACTCTTCCGGTGATAGCAATTAACATGATCTCATGGTCTAAGGACTAAGATTACTTCGTATGATGTTGTAGCAATATAAACATAATGAATTTGATTGTAATGCTATACTTCGGATGAATGTTCATCACATCATTTCACAAATGTTGTGACCTCGTTATTAACAACATCCAATGTCCATGATCTGGAAACTTTGATCATATTATTAATCAATGAGCTAGTCTATAAGAGAGGCATAACTAGGAACCTTTTTGTTTATTAAACACACATGTATTGACGTTTCTTATCAATACAATTATAGCATGCAAAATAAAAATCTATCATATACAAGGAATACATAATTACAACTTTATTATTGCCTCTCAGGGCATATTTCCTTCAGTCTCCCACTTGCACTAGCGACAATAATCTAGTTCACATAGTGATAAATCTAACACCCATGGAGTTCTGGTGTTGACCATGTTTTGCCCTAGGGAGAACTTTAGTCAATGGATCTGCTACATTTAGGTCCATGTGTACTTTACAAATCTTTATATCTCCATCCTTGACATGCTCGCGGATGGAGTGAAACCGGCGCTTAATCTGCTTGGAATTCTTGTGAGACCTTGGTTCCTTGGCGTTGGCTATGGCTCCATTGTTGTCACAATAGATCACCATTGGGTCCAATGCACTAGGGACCACACCTAGTTCCGTTATGAACTCCTTCATCCAAACCGCTTCCTACGCCGCTTCTGAAGCAGCAACATATTCCGCCTCCGTCATTGATCCAGCCACCACAGGTTGTTTGGAACTCCTCCAACTAACTGCTGCTCCGTTCAAGAGAAATACATATCCGGATTGAGACTTAGAGTCATCTGGATCGGTGTCAAAGCTATCATCGACATAACTCTTAGCGACTAGCTCTTCTTCACCTCCGTATACAAGAAGCATATCCTTAGTTCTTATTAAGTACTTAAGGATATTCTTGACCGCTATCCAGTGCTCCGAACCTGGATAAGATTGGTACCTACTAGTCAAACTAATAGCATGTACCACATCCGGTCTTGTAGATAGCATGGCGTACATTATAGAGCCTATGGCTGAGGCATAGGGAATCTTATCTATTATCTCTTTTTCTTCCGCCGTAGCCGGACTTTGAGTCTTACTCAATGTCTTGCCTTGCAACATAGGTAAGAACCCCTTCTTACTTCCGTCCATATTAAACTTCTTTAATATCTTATCAAGGTATGTACTTTGCGATAGCCCAATTAGCCGCCTTGTTCTATCTCTATAGATTTTAATGCCTAATATATATGAAGCTTCACCAAGGTCTTTCATCAAAAATTTGCTGTTTAGATAACTTTTAACACTATTTAAAAGATCTATATCATTTCCAATCAATAATATGTCATCCACATATAATACCAGAAATGCCACATTGCTCCCACTCACTTTCTTGTAAATACAAGCCTCTACATAAGTTTGGACAAATCCAAACTCTTTGATCACCGCATCAAAGTGGAGATTTTAACTCCGGGATGCTTGCTTCAGTCCATAGATGGATCGCTGAAGCTTGCATACCTTATCAGCATGCTTAGGATCGACAAACCCTTAGGTTGTATCATATACAACTCTTCTTCAATATTACCATTGAGGAACGCGGTTTTGACATCCATCTTCCATATTTCATAATCGAAATATTCAGAAATTGCTAACATAATCCTAACCGAGTTTAGCATCGCTACGGGAGAGAATGTCTCATCGTAGTCAACTCCTTGAATTTGTCGAAACCCTTTTGGGACAAGTCGAGCTTTATAGATGGTCACATTACCATCAGCATCAGTTTTTATTTTGAAAATCCATTTATTCTCAACGGCCTTTCGATCGTGAGGTAAGTCCACCAAGGTCCAAACCTGGTTTTTGTACATGGATTCCATCTCGGATTTCATGGCTTCTAGCCATTTGTTGGAATCCGGGCTCATCATCGCTTCTTCATACGTCGCAGGTTCATCTATTTCATCAATCATGAAATCATAACAGGATTGCCGTACAGTTCAGGAGCTGCACGTGTCCTACTTGACCTGCGAGGTTCAGTAGTGTCCTCTTTCGGAGTTTCATGATCAGTATCATTAGCTCTCTCTTCATTAGGTGAAGTCAACTGCGAGACAACTTCCGGTGCTGCGCCACTCGCCATTTCATGAAGAGAAGGTTCAATAACCTCTTCGAGTTCTACCTTCCGACTACTCACACCTTTCGCGAGAAACTCCTCAAGAAAGGATCCATTCTTAGCAACAAAAACCTTGCCCTCAGATCTATGATAGAAGGTATACCCAATCGTTTCCTTAGGGTATCCTATGAAGACGCATTTTTCCGCTTTGGGTTTGAGTTTATCCGGCTGCAGTTTCTTCACATAAACATCGCATCCCCAAACTTTAAGAAATGACAGCTTAGGTTTGTTTCCAAACCATAATTCATATGGTGTCGTTTCAACGGATTTAGATGGTGCTACAGTAGCTAGTGTTTTAATGGAAGTTTTATTGGTGTTGGAACTGAAATTTAAAGACTTATTATCTTGAGTGCACTAATGTTGCTAATAAAGATTGTGTGTAATTTTGTATGAAGGAAAATTTTCAGGTGTATGGAAGGAATGAGTAATGAGATGACGAATGGACTAAAGCTCAAGCTTGGGGATGCCACGCGTGTCACCCCAAGAAATATCCAAGAAGTACAAGCGTCAAAGCTCCTTCTTCATCAATAAAAATCTCAGGTTTCTTCCAAACGCTTCATTTTTATTGTTTCATGCACAGTTGTGTTGTTCTTGGAGCGTCTTATTTTTCGTTCTTGTTTTTGGTTTTTAGTTTGCTTGGTTTGCTTAGTTTTCTGAATAAATTGGTTGGACCCCCTCTTTCATACGTTGGTTTTCAAATAGTTTGGTTTGGTTTGGAAAAGAGTAGGAAGTTCATGCTTAAGAGTTAAAGAGAGCTTATTTTTGGCCGTGGCCTATGCTTTGTCATGCCATGCTTGATATTGTTTTGGCTTTATGCTTAGTATTCTTTGCTGTAGCATGACTTGTTATAAACAATTGAGATTGCTTAATGTGCCTTGGATGAATCATGTGTTGTTTTAGCATATCAAAGCATAGTATTGTGGTATTCTCCTTTAATGCTTTATTTGGGTTGACTTGGCGCATGCTCACACCATGTTATGACTATCTCAAGTCACCATAGATTTTATGGTCCTTAGTTTTCAACTTGTAGTATCACTTTATGCTTTGATTAATGATGTTTGTTGCTCTGCATGATTATGGCCATTATTGCTCTCTTAGTTTGTCGCTCCCAGTCTTTTGCTAGCCTCCACAACCAAGTATGAGTTCCACTCATGCATCCAACTCCCTAAACCAAGTTATTCCAAAGAGTCCACCATACCTACCTATTAGCTTATGCTATTCCAAGTATATTCATGCTTTTGTTTACCTTCCAAATTAAACTTGTTATGAGGAAACTAGTGATTAAAGCTCTCACGAACTTGATGGCACACTTTACTTTCTTGCATTTCATAAACTTGAACCATTGGCTCCCTCTTTGTTGCATATATGCTTGCGCTTTATAAGGAATTAGCAGAACCATGTATCATGGGGAACACTTTCAACATTGCACTTGTACTTTGTACCCCGTTGATATCATGTTCTTTTGCTTATGGATCCCGGCGGTGTGAAATAAAAGTGGAACTTGTAAGATAATGGAGTTTGTGTTGGGTCCGCAGCATTGAAAACAAAAAATTTCCTACGATGAGAACTACAAACGCCAAGATCCATCTACTAGGTACAAAGCAACGGGTGGACATACATCCAACGAGAACTTACCCTCGAAGACAAGGAGTTTTGTTAACGAGTAGGAACTCATGGTTGATGTAGTCGTACACTTGCCGATCTCAAAATCGTGAGGATGTCCGAGCGCCGCAACTCAGCAGCGCATCCATACTCGCACACACGTTCAAGCCACTTGACAACCTCCACCTCCTCGCTCCAGCGATCCAGCGGAAGCAGCAACTCCTTCCAGACGAAATGCCACCGGGAACATGTATCTCGCTAATCCAAGACCATGGGGGAATAATTCTAGATGGGGAGAGAGATCCTTCACAAGGAGGTGTGAGGTATGAAGGAGGGAGTGGGTGGCCTTTTACAGGAGGAGGGGGTGCCCCTCCTCTCCATGGCCGGCGCATGGGGGGTGACCCCTCACCTCCCCCATGAATGTGGTGGTAACCCCTCCACATTAAAATGGCTCTTCACATTCCCGTTTTAAAGTCTCCACTTTAAATGCAATAAAATTCTCCAAGTTTAATGCTCTCTCATTTAATAAAACTCTTTTATTAAATTTATGCAGAATTTTGTTAATTACTTTAATTAACTAACATTCACATATAGCCCCATTGTAATATTTCATAATCACATGCAGAACCACTTTCTGCAATTCACCCGAAAAAATTTCCGGTTCTATTGAAACGATTCCTGCGCTTGTGCAATTCTTTCGTCTGAAACATATGTGCTCCAAATGGTGTCTGGTAACTCTTAGTGTGTCACTCCTACGGTTCACGAATAATGCAGACATGATTGAGACTCCTCTCAGATCAATAGTCAGAAGCGGGATCTGGAGATCCATACTAACTCCTACATATTCAATGATGACTTCTGTTTCATGAGAACCTTTAACGCTTGTAACTAAATCCCTTTGTCTCGCGATATTTACATGTCCGAGATTCAATCATCGGCATCCAAATACCTAGTTTGATCTCATTAACCGATATGCACTCTTTTCTCGTTCCCGTGATATAACATTCTAGTAATCACATCACTGGCTTGCAAGCTTCTCAATGTGATATCACCAGAGGGCCCAGAGTATATCTATCCGTCATCGGGATTGATAATTCCACTATTCATCCATGACCTCAACATAACACCTTCGTAGTTCTGAACCCATCATTATAGTCACCCTGTTACGGTGTGACGTTTGATGTTATCAAGACACTCTTCAGGTGTTAGCAATTAACATGATCTCATGGTCTAAGGATAAAGATTACTTTGTGGATGTTATAGCATATAAACATAATGCGTGATCGTAATGCTATACTTCGGATGAATGTTCATCACATCATCATTCCACCAATGGTGTGACCTTGTTATTAACAACATCCAATGTCCATGATCAGGAAACCTTGATCTTTGTTAATCAACAAGCTAGTCTATAAGAGAGTCATAACTAGGAACCCTTTTATTTATTAAACACACATGTATTGATGTTTTCTGATCAATACAATTCTAGCATGTAAAATAAACATCTATCTTATAAGGAATACATAATAACAACTTTATTATTGCCTCTCAGGCATATTTCCTTCAGTCTCCCACTTGCACTAGAGACAATAATCTAGTTCTCATAGTGGATAAATCCTAACACCCACGGATTTCGTGTGTTGATCATGTGTTGCCCTAGGGAGAGCTTTAGTCAACAGATCTGCTACATCTAGGTCCGTGTGTACTTTACAAATCTTTATATCTCAATCCTCCTTGACATGCTCGCGGATGGAGTGAAACCGTTGCTTAATATGCTTGGAATTCTTGTGAGACCTCGATTCCTTTGCGTTGGCTATGGCTCCATTTTTGTCACAATAGATCACCATCGGTCCAATGCACTAGGAACCACACCTAGTTCC
>CAJUXJ010001122.1:0-10661 GCA_910589775.1 Avena eriantha
GGATCCACTAGTTTCAATGCATGTGTGTTCTTATTCATGAACCACAGCTAGAGTCATTACATGTTTGTTCTTCTAAACAAACCACACATGGATCCACCTTGCATGATTGCATGTCTGTTCTTCTCATGAACCACACATGGATCCACCAGTGTCATTGCATGTGTGTTCTTTTCATGAATCACACCCAGTGTCATTGTATGTCTGTTCTTTTCACAAACCACACGTGGATCCAACAGTGACATTACATGTGTGTTCTTTTCATGAACACAACTAGAGTCATTGCATGTGTGTTCTTCTCATGAACCACACATGGATCCACCAGTGTCATTGCATGTATGTTCTTTTCATGAACCACACCCAATGTCATTGCATGTCTGTGCTTTCCACAAACCACATATGGGATCCACCAGTGTCATTGCATGTCTGTTCTTTTCATGAACCACACATGGATCCACCAGTGTCATTGCATGTGTGTTCTTTTCCTGAAACCACAAGTAGTGTCATTGCATGTGTCGTTCTTTTCCTGAACCACAGCTAGAGTCATTGCATGTCTGTTCTTTCCACAAACCACACATGGATCCACCTAGTGTGATTGCATGTCCGTTCTTTTCACAAACCACACATGGATCGACCTAGTGTCATTGCATGTCTGTTCTTTTCATGAACCACACATGGATCCACCAGTGTCATTGCATGTGTGTTCTTTTCATGAACCATAGCTAGAGTCATTGAATGTGTGTTCTTCTAAACAAACCACACATGGATCCACCTAGTGTGATTGCATGTCTGTTCTTTTCACAAACCACACCTAGTGTCATTGCATGTTTGTTCCTCTAAACAAACCACACACGGATCCACCTAGTGTGATTGCATGTCTTTTCTTTTCACAAACCACACATGGATCCACCAGTGTCATTGCATGTCTGTTCTTTTCCTGAACACACGACTAGTGTGATTGCATGTCTGTTCTTTTCACAAACCACACATGGATCCACCAGTGTCATTGCATGTCTGTTCTTTTCATGAACACACATGGATCCACCTAGTTTCAATGCATGTGTGTTTTTTTGATGAACCACCGCTAGAGTCATTACATGTTGTTCTTCTAAACAAACCACACATGGATCCACCTAGTGTGATTTCATGTCTGTTCCTTCACAAACCACACGCTGTGTCATTGCATGTCTGTTCCTCTAAAACAAACCACACATGGATCCACCTAGTGTGATTGCATGTCTGTTCTTTTCACAAACCACACATAAGGATCCCCCAGTGTCATTGCATGTCTCTTGTTTTCATGAACCCCACATGGATCCACCAGTGTCATTGCATGTGTGTTCTTTTCATGAACCACAGCTAGAGTCATTGCATGTATGTTCTTTCCACAAACCACACATGGATCCACCTAGTGTGATTGCATGTCTGTTCTTCTCATGAACCACACATGGATCCACCAGTGTCATTGCATGTGTGTTCATCTCATGAACCACACCTAGTGTCATTGCATGTCTGTTCCTCTAAACGAACCACACATGGATCCACCAGTGTCATTGCATGTGAGTTCTTTTCATGAACGACAACTAGGGTTATTGCATGTGTGTCGTTCTAAACAAACCACATAAGGATCCACCAGTGTCATTGCATGTCTGTTCTTTTCATGAACCACACCCAGTTCCATTGCATGTGTGTTCTTTTCACAAACCACACATGGATCCAACAATGTCATTGCATGTGTGTTCTTCTCATGAACCACACATGGATCCACCAGTGTCATTGCATGTATGTTCTTTTCATGAACCACACCCAGTGTCATTGCATGTGTGTTCTTTTCCTGAACCACAGCTAGAGTCATTGCATGTCTGTTCTTTCCACAAACCACACATGGATCCACCTAGTGTGATTGCATGTCTGTTCTTTTCACAAACCACACATGGATCCACCTAGTGTCATTGCATGTCTGTTCTTTTTCATGAACCACACATGGATCCACGAGTGTCATTGCAAGTGTGTTCTTTTCACGAACCAAATCTAGAGTCATTGAATGTGTGTTCTTCTAAACAAACCACACATGGATCCACCTAGTGTGATTGCATGTCTGTTCTTTTCACAAAACCACACCTAGTGTCATTGCATGTTTGTTCCTCTAAACAAACCACACACGGATCCACCTAGTGTGATTGCATGTCTTTTCTTTTCACAAACCACACATGGATCCACTAGTGTCATTGCATGTCTGTTCTTTTCCTGAACACACGGCTAGTGTGATTGCATGTCTGTTCTTTTCACAAACCACACATGGATCCACCTAGTGTCATTGCATGTCTGTTCTTTTCATGAACACACATGGATCCACTAGTTTCAATGCATGTGTGTTCTTTTCATGAACCACAGCTAGAGTCATTACATGTTTGTTCTTCTAAACAAACCACACATGGATCCACCTTGCATGATTGCATGTCTGTTCTTCTCATGAACCACACATGGATCCACCAGTGTCATTGCATGTGTGTTCTTTTCATGAATCACACCCAGTGTCATTGTATGTCTGTTCTTTTCACAAACCACACGTGGATCCAACAGTGACATTACATGTGTGTTCTTTTCATGAACCACAACTAGAGTCATTGCATGTGTGTTCTTCTCATGAACCACACATGGATCCACCAGTGTCATTGCATGTATGTTCTTTTCATGAACCACACCCAATGTCATTGCATGTCTGTGCTTTCCACAAACCACATATGGATCCACCAGTGTCATTGCATGTCTGTTCTTTTCATGAACCACACATGGATCCACCAGTGTCATTGCATGTGTGTTCTTTTCCTGAACCACAAGTAGTGTCATTGCATGTGTCTTCTTTTCCTGAACCACAGCTAGAGTCATTGCATGTCTGTTCTTTCCACAAACCACACATGGATCCACCTAGTGTGATTGCATGTCCGTTCTTTTCACAAACCACACATGGATCGACCTAGTGTCATTGCATGTCTGTTCTTTTCATGAACCACACATGGATCCACCAGTGTCATTGCATGTGTGTTCTTTTCATGAACCATAGCTAGAGTCATTGAATGTGTGTTCTTCTAAACAAACCACACATGGATCCACCTAGTGTGATTGCATGTCTGTTCTTTTCACAAACCACACCTAGTGTCATTGCATGTTTGTTCCTCTAAACAACCACACACGGATCCACCTAGTGTGATTGCATGTCTTTTCTTTTCACAAACCACACATGGATCCACCAGTGTCATTGCATGTCTGTTCTTTTCCTGAACACACGACTAGTGTGATTGCATGTCTGTTCTTTTCACAAACCACACATGGATCCACCAGTGTCATTGCATGTCTGTTCTTTTCATGAACACACATGGATCCACCAGTTTCAATGCATGTGTTTTTTTTTTGATGAACCACCGCTAGAGTCATTACATGTGTGTTCTTCTAAACAAACCACACATGGATCCACCTAGTGTGATTTCATGTCTGTTCCTTTCACAAACCACACGCTGTGTCATTGCATGTCTGTTCCTCTAAACAAACCACACATGGATCCACCTAGTGTGATTCGCATGTCTGTTCTTTCACAAACCACACATAAGGATCCACCAGTGTCATTGCATGTCTCTTGTTTTCATGAACCCCACATGGATCCACCAGTGTCATTGCATGTGTGTTCTTTTCATGAACCATAGCTAGAGTCATTAGCATGTATGTTCTTTCGACAAACCACACATGGATCCACCTAGTGTGATTGCATGTCTGTTCTTCTCATGAACCACACATGGATCCACCAGTGTCATTGCATGTGTGTTCATCTCATTGAACCACACCTAGTGTCATTGCATGTCTGTTCCTCTAAACGAACCACACATGGATCCACCAGTGTCCATTGCATGTGAGTTCTTTTCAATGAACGACAACTAGGGTTATTGCATGTGTGTCGTTCTAAACAAACCACATAAGGATCCACCAGTGTCATTGCATGTCTGTTCTTTTCATGAACCACACCCAGTTCCATTGCATGTGTGTTCTTCTCACAAACCACACATGGATCCAACAATGTCATTTGCATGTGTGTTCTTCTCATGAACCCCACATGGATCCACCAGTGTCATTGCATGTATGTTCTTTCATGAACCACAACCCAGTGTCATTGCATGTCTGTTCCTCTAAACAAACCAAACATGGATCCACCTAGCGTGATTGCATGTCTGTTCTTCTCATGAACCATACATGGATCCACCATTTTCATTCATTGCATGTGTGTTATTTTCATGAACCACACCCAGTGTCATTGTATGTTTGTTCCTCTAAACAAACCACACATGGATCCCCTAGGGTGATTGCATGTCTATTCTTCTCATGAAGCACAATGGATCCACCAGTGTCATTGCATGTGTGTTCTTCTCATGAACCACAACCAGTGTCATTGCATGTCCGTTCCTCTAACAAACCACACATGGATCCACCTAGCGTGATTGCATGTCTGTTGTTCTCATGAACCACACATGGATCCACCAGTGTCATTGCATGTGTGTTCTTTTCATGAACCACACCCAGTGTCATTGCATGTCTCTTTCATTTCACAACCACACATGGATCCAACAGTGACATTGCATGTGTGTTCTTTTCATGAACCACAGCTAGAGTTCATTGCAATGTGTGTTCTTCTCATAGAACCACACAGGATCCACCAGTGTCATTGCATGTATGTTCTTTTCATGAACCACACCAAGTGTCATTGCATGTTTGTGCTTTCCCACAAACCCTCATATGGATCCACCTGTGTCATTGCATGTCTGTTTTTTTCATGAACCACACATGGATCCACCAGTGTCATTGCACGTGTGTTCTTTTCTCTAAACCACAACTTGTGTCATTGCGTGTGTGTTCTTTCCTGAACCAGAGCTAGAAGTCATTGCATGTCTGTTCTTTACACAAACCACACATGGATCCACCTAGTGTGATTGCATGTCTATTCTTTTTGACAAACCACACATGATCCACCTAGTGTCATTGCATGTCTGTTCTTTTCATGAACCTCACATGGATCCACCAGTGTCATTGCATGTGTGTTTCTTTTCTGAACCACAGCTAGTGTCATTGCATGTGTGTTCTTTTCACAAACCAGAGCTAGAGTCATTGCATGTCTGTTCTTTCCGCAAACCACATATGGATCCACCTAGGGTGATTGCATGTCTGGTGTTTTCACAACACCACACATGGATCCACCAGTGTCATTGCATGTGTGTTTCTTTTCATGAACCACACATGGATCCACTAGTTTCATTGCCATGTGTGTTCTTTTCATGAACCACAACTAGAGTCATTGCATGTGTGTTCTTCTAAACAAACCACACCATGAATCCAGCTAGTGTCATTGCATGTGTGTTTCTTCTAAACAAACCACACATGGATCCACCTAGTGTGATTACATGTCTGTTCTTTTCACAAACCACACATGGAATCCACCAGTGTCATTGCATGTGTGTTCTTCTCATGAACCAGAGGAAAGTGTCATTGGATGTCTGTTCTTCTCAAAACCACAGACGGATCCACTAGTGCCATTGGATGTGTTTTCTTCTCATGAACCACACATGGATCCACCCAGTGTCAATGCTTGTCTGTTCTTTTCATTAACCACAGCTACAGTCATTGCATGTCTCATGCTTTCCGCAAACCACATATGATCCACCAGTGTCATTGCATGTGTGTTCTTTTCATGAACCACACATGGATCCACCAATGTCATTGCATGTGTGTTCTTTTCATTAACCACATCTAAGTCATTGCATGTCTGTTCTTTCCACAAACCACACGTGGATCCACCTAGTGTGATTGCATGTATGTTCTTCTCATGAACCACACATGGATCCACCAGTGTCATTTGCATGTGTGTTTCTTCTCATGAACCACACCGAGTGTCATTGCAAGGTCTGCTCTCTAAACAAACCACATATGGATCCACCAGTGTCATTGCATGTGTGTTCTTTTCATGAACCACAGCTAGAGTCATTGCATGTGTGTGGTTTTAAACAAACCACATATGGATCCACCAGTGTCATTGTATTCTGTTCTTTTCTGAACCACACCACAGTTGCATTGCATGTGTGGTTCTTTTCACAAACCACACATGGATCCAACAGTGTCATTGCATGTATGTTCTTCTCATGAACCACACATGGATCCACCAGTGTCATTGCATGTATGTTCTTTTCATGAACCACACCCAGTGTCATTGCATGTCTGTTCCTCTAAACAAACCACACATGGATCCCCACCTTGCGTGATTGCATGTCTGTTCTTCTCATGAACCACACATGGATCCACCAGTGCCATTGCATGTGTGTAATTTTCATGAACTACACCCATGGTCATTGCATGTCTGTTCTTTTGACAAACCACACATGGATCCAACAGTGTCATTGCATGTGTGGTTCTTTTCATGAACCACAGCTAGAGTCATTGCATGTGTGTTCTTCTCATGAACCACACATGGAGCCACCAGTGTCATTGTATGTATGTTTATTTTCATGAACCACACCCAGTGTCATGCATGTATGTTCCTCTAAACAAACCCACACATGGATCCACCTAGTGTGATTGCATGTCTGTTCTTTTCATGAACCAAACCTGGTGTCATTCCACAAAGCACATAAGTATCCACCAGTGTCATTGCATGTCTCTTCTTTTCATGACCACACTGGATCCACCAGTGTCATTGCATGTGTGTTCTTTTCATGAACCACATCAAGAGTTATTGCATGTATGTTTTTCCACAAACCACACATGGTTCCACCTATGTGATTGCATCTGTTCTTCTCATGGACCACACCATGGATCCACCAGTGTTATTGGCATTGTGTTCTTTTCATGAACCACAGCTAGAGTCATTACTGTGTGTGATTCAACGACTGCTGAGCCGCGGCTATTTTCTTTGCACCCTCTAGTATTTTTTGCCTAGTTTCTTCCAGCTCAGCTTGCGCTCGAGCCAGATCTACCGCTGTACTACAGTGTTTTGCCAAGCTGTCCATTGCCTCTCTCAACACATTTTTTTCGGCCTCTCTAGCGGAGACCCCTAGCTTCCTGCCTTGGTGCCTTAGGCGTTTACCTCCGGATCTGGCACTGGATCCTTGCTTGCGCTCGCACCAGGCGCAGTCATCATCATCACTTCTGCACGGTCCGGGGAGCGAGCGATACGCGCCCCGTGAGCCACAGGGAGGGGTGGTTCGCCTGCTTCGACGACGTGGCGTGGATGAACGCAAGACACTTCCACCGCAACGTAGACCTTGTGTGCGCCGAGCTTGACGAAGAGGCCATTGCGCGGAGAAGGCGCGTGCCGAAGCAGCCTGCATTGTCGCTGACGAAATCCAGGCCCCAAAGCGCTGAACGAACCGAGAACGATGCGTTCGCCGTGGGCTATGAGGTTTCTCGTCCGGATCTTTACCCCTGCTAGCGCCGCTAGCCCCACGGTGGGCGCCAACTGTCGTGGTGGTGTCACGGCAGATGCCATGGATAGGCTAAAGGGGGGACTAATACACGCTAGGGAATCCAGGGAGGGATAGTGGAGTGATTCTCCACACATAAGTTTGTATTGATTTCCTTTCAAGATTACAAGTGATCCTTGAGCTGTATTGGCGAGAGGAGGAAGAAGGAGCTCTCTTACTCTCACCCACAGATCACAACCTGAAACCCTAGCCAAAACAAAATAGTAAAAAGACCAACCCCTTCTATAGAAGCCCCAACCCCCCTTTTATAGAGGAGGCTCGGTTTTCTGCCTAGGGCATACGTGGAGGCATATTCCTACGAAGATGCCTCCTCCCAAGTGGTAAGCCAACCGGGGTACTTTTCCCCTTCCCCCCCGTCATACATGCTTTAGCTACGTGAGCCTCTGCGGCGCCCGCATCAGCCGACATGGGCGTCGTCACCCCTATCGGCCATGACCTGGTGGTCCCGCTCTTGCCTGCTTCGCTCATGCAGTGCGTACCGAGCCCTCTTTTTGACCAGCAAGATTCCTTCCTTCTCTCTAGAAGCCAAACATGACCCGGATCAACGCTGATCCGGGCACCCCTATTCCTACATACAAGTAAACAATACTTCCGACTTACTCTGCTTAAGTCGGTTGAGACTTAGTTAGGCGCGCCCCCCTGGTCGGGTTCCTCCGTGATTCGGCCTCCTTGAGGTGACCACAGCCACATCTGCTTTGGCCTTGCCGAACCTCGGCTAACTCGGCCTTTATAACCCCGGCGTGACCCTACCCGGGGGTATACCCCCAACATTAGTCCCCGAACTGGTGCGGTCCTAGCTGCCTTGGCCGCTAAGGACACATCAGGTTCAATTCCGTGCTCCGGTCGTTATTGCCGAGTTCCCTCTTTCCCTCGGATTATATGGTTTTACTTTCCCTCCGCACATTCCAAGTTTTCACTTGCTGGCCAAGTTACCACAGTTCCATCCGGGTCTTGTTTCCTTCTCTCGTACGCCAACCCATGTGAAGGGTAATCATGTGTCGTCTTATTTTAAGGGTTTGCATAGTAACCGCCGCAGTAATTGTCAGTTATCACTGTGCGTGGGTCACGTCATGCCTGCCTCCTCGTTTATCGCATCACACAGTGTCACGTCACGGGATCTTCTCCTCTCGCGTGGCGCTTTGTGTGGCTTCCCGCTGATTGGTCCGGGCGAGCGATACACGGCATAGCGTGTGGCCGATCCGTAAGACACGATCCCACTCACACCGCTCGAGGGCGTGGTTAAATAACGGAGGGCGCATCCCTTAGGAATTTTCTCCTTCTACGCCCCTCTGCCCATTGCTCTTCTTGTTCGTCTCCCCTCGCGACCACGCCGCCGCCAGTGCTCCAATTAGCAGCGTCGCCGCCGTGCTTTTCCCCTCGCATTTCAGCATCGCAGCCACCGTTATGAAGCTCCTTCGCCATGGGTCCTCGCCAATCCCGGCCTCTGCCCCCAGCAGCCGCTAGCCCAGCGAGGGCATCGAAGATCTGATGACTGAAGAGGAGCTCATCGTCGCTGAGTAGGAGATGGAGGAGGACGCCGCGGCGGCAGACCGCGGTGCGTGGGCTGGGTCCTGGGTCTGCAAAGACGACCTGGACTGGCTTTGTACCGCACCAGGCGCATCCCCGCCGCCGGCGTCGTGGCTCGCCTTGCCTCCTCCGAACTGGCCCCCTCACCCAATCCGGTGAATACGTCGTCTTCTTGTCCCATTTCCCACGGGGCTTCGGATTGCCTGTGAGCGATTTTTTCCCGGGACTGGCTCAGTATGTACCAGCTCCAGCCGCACCATCTTCCAGCCAACGCCATCACTTGTCTCTCTGCCTTTGCTTCTACGATCGAAGGCTACGCCGGACTGTGGCCCACGAAGGAGCTATCGATCCGGTTATTTGGCCTTCGTCGCAATGTCATCCCCAATATCCACGCTAATCCGGAGGACAAACAACTCACTCAATTCGGGCGCCTCCATTTCACCCCGGAGGTTTTCCTGTTTTCCCCCGGGTCACCGGGTTAGAGTCCTGCAAAGGATGGGCCCGACCTTCTTCTATGTCCGGAATACGGGCATGAAGACTTATCCGGTTGCCTCCCCTATACTCCGGGTCCACCTAACCCGGATCTGTGGGATAGATCCCCAAGAAGCCCACTGCCTTGGCCAATCAGGTTAACAAGATGTTCGCGGAGCTGAAGAAGCTCGGGCTGCGCAACGTGGATTCCTTGATCACTTTTGTGCTCAACCGATTCCCCCCCACCAGAAGCGCCCCACAAGTGTGGCCACATGAGCTTCGGCCGCGCCCCAACCGGACCTCATCCTTCGAGCTGAGCAACACGGAGATCTATCGCCAGTGTTAGGGCTCTTTCACCACCCACACAGATTTCTCCTCCGAGTGGACTTGGGGAATAGAGCATTACTGCTGCCGCGATAGGCTTCCTCCCTTGGTAAGCTTCATGTTGCAAAACTTACCCCGGACCAATTATATGTCAGTTATTGTTGTATTTGACTCTTTTTGTTCATCCTCCTTTCCTCAGCAATTTCTTCAGCAGACCATCGAGGATGGCACCGATCCGAGCCTTAAGTGGGCGCCGGACCGGGAGACTCCAGATGAGGAGGAGCCGTACCAGGAGATGTTCCTCCCGATGACCGACGCCACTAAACGACCCATGGGTAAATCTCTTCCATTAGAGATTGGACGATGATGAAGATGACTCGGATGTCGAGGTTGATTGAACCTGTTGAGGCTGTCCCCCTTTCTTTTGCTTTTCCGCCATCAGCTCACCCGGTGGTCCATCCACGAGGATCCTCCCCTCGCTACGGGCGAACCTGTTCCGGTGGCTCTGAAGAAGAAGCGCGGGGCTTCTTCAAGTTCATCCTTTGGACCTTCTCAGCCCGTTAAAAGGCGAAATAAGTCCGGTGACAAGACTGCCTCCAAGCCAGCAGCAGCAAGGCCCCAGCACGAAGGGCTCAGAAACCCAAGGAGCCCAAACCTCAGATGCGTAAGTTGTTTTGCCTTCTGTAACTTGCTCTCCCTTGCATCGTTGTGATTTCTCTTCTAACATTATTCTCTTTGCAGGGCTCCGGTGGAGGTCCCTCAAAGTGGATCGAGCATCTCCTCACCTCTCCGACCTAGCCCTTCTCCTCGTCGTGACGATGAGTC